>RJWM01006954.1:0-80917 GCA_004363535.1 Dasyprocta punctata | reverse complement strand
GACCAACCAAAAATTTATCTAGTGTTAGCAGGGGTGTGGAAGAATTTTCTCTCTTATAGGTTGCTGTATGGGTATAGATTGGTAACAATCTTTTGAGGGTAGTTTGGTACATTTCCAAGAAAAAATTTAGATATACTTTGGCATAGCAATTTTACATCCAAGAATTCTTATACTTAGGAGGGTATGTAAAATATATGTTCGTGAATGACCATGATTACTTTTAATCTTGAGAATAAGTGGAGAAAACCTAAATATATTTCAATAGTAGAGGATTAAATTAGTTATAGAACACTCATATTGTGGAATCTTCTGTAACTATTAAAATATGAATTAGAATTAGTTTTCAGTTCCTGAGAAAGTTAAATGAAGAGTTGCCATATGACACAGAAAAATATCCCTATTGGAAACACATGTCCACACAAAAACATGTACACAGATATTCATAGTAACAGTGTTCATAATGGCCAAAAAGTGGAAATGATTTAAATGTCCATTAGCTCACAGTGAATAAGAAAAAGGCCACACAATAAAACATTATTCAGTCATGAAAAGGAATAAAATGTTGATACATGTTACAATATGGTTGAACACTGAAGACATTATGTTAGGTGAAAGAAACCAGACAGAATACAGCACCCATGGTATGATTCCCTTTATAAAGAATGTCTCAAATAGGAAAATCCTTAGAGACAAAAAGAAAATAGGCACTTCTCAGAAACTGGGAAGAGGGAAAGAAAGGGTGTAAGGTTTCTTTTGGCAGTGATGAATGTACTTTGGAATTAGATTGTGGTGAAGGTTGTGTGATTTGTGAGCAATACACTAAAAAACACTGAATTGTTTTAAATAAGAAGTAATTTTAGGTTGAAATTTAAAATGATGAGCTTTAACATATATGAATTAAATCCTTTAAAAAAAAGAATTCGATCTGATGGGAGGATTCCCTGATACTTTGTAGAGTTAAAGAACAAATTATAGAATAATACATATTCTATTTTCATAGCATACCAAATATAAATTCCGTCAGTCATAATCCAACCAGAAAAATAAAAAAGCCCACTAAATACTTAATTGAACAATAGGGAATGGAAATTTAGCACAGGGGATTGATTACAAATGTCAAGAGCACCCTTCCACTGGTGAGAAAAACTGTGGAAACAATATGATCCAAGCCCAGCAGGCCCTGTAGTGGGTTGAAGCTGTGGAGGGGTTGCAGCCACCACCCAGATGCCATTGGGAGCCTGTGGGTGGAGTCTTCTCCCTCACTTCTCATTGGTCCTATCTACTCAGAAGCCCAAAGGAAAGAGGGCTGAGAAATATCCAGAATAGAACAAAAGGAGAACAGAGAACGGATTCCTTTCGCCACCTGATATCCAGTCTTCTACTTCTGACCTGAGGCAAGTGTTAGGCTACCCAAAATGTCCTCTCCATCTTCCAAAGAGGGGTGATTCAAGGTCTCCCTAGGAGTCACATTCATTTTAAGTATATGATTTCCAGTTTATAAGACCTTTCCCTAAGGTCTGGAAATGACTTCTTACAATCTAGAGGCCTATAGATTTAGTTATAAAGTTAAAGACCAACAATATTGATCATAAAAAAGTGGGGAAAAAAGAAATAATTGAATAATACAAGCCTCATAAAATATTTATAACTGCTAGAGCCTTTGTATCTTTAGTGGACCGTGATATTTACGACTTGCTCTTCCTACCACCCATTCCCCGTTACCTTGACCATGGCCAGCACTCCACTTGGTCTGAGTATTTGACTCAGTAGAGTAACAGAAATCAAAATTCTTAGAGGCTCTGAGTTTGCAGAGGCCATTCTTTGGTGGATTTTTATAGCCTCCTCCTGATTGTTACTAGGAGGTGCTAAGAGACATCTCAGAGCCGCCTCAGTGATGGCTCCGTGCCTCTGTTGTGTAGTAGCAACCCAATTTCCCCTTGATAATTCAGACCTCTTGGTTGGTGCAGTGACATAAAGAAGTCCAAATATGTCGATGGTAGTTTTCTGTTTGGAAGCAGTCCCCTCTTGGGAAGAGCTCCAGGATTGCAGGTATAGAAAGCAAATCTCTGAGAAAGGGCATAATAGGGGATGGGGTCAGTCCTCACCCCTTGGTTCCCAGATCTATATGTTCTGGTTCCAGGGGACCAACTATTGATTGCAGTTTAAAGCTTACATTGTATCCCATGGCTTGGTATCCAACCTCATGCGTGACACCTCTCATCTGACACTGTTATCCAGCCTGCAACAAGTCATTCTATCACGCCAGTTTTTTCTGTGCCCTTGAAGTATACAGTGATGCCAGTGAGTTCCACAAGTGTCAAGTCATTGCACTTCCTTCACTATAAAATGAACTACTTGCTCAGAACAGTGTGTGAGAGATCATGATGATAAATGAGGTTTTCCCTGAATCCATGGGCAGTGGCGCCAACAGAAGTATGCAGAGCTCATTATACCATGGAAGTTTGGGCATCTTGATATAATCTCATGTCGGTGGTTGAATCCAAGATTCAGTCAACCAGTCAAGGAAACTGTTGCAAGTATTTCCAGCTGCCTGAGTTAGAACATTTTCTGGAATCGTGAGTAGATATATCCTTATTAATAAATTCAGCCTCACTTCACGTTATTTTTTGTTCCTGGTGGTTATCAGCCCAGGATCTACACACACAGCTGCTTTCCAGGTTCCTGCTTATGTGAATTGGCAACATCTTACATTTTCCAGAATAGCCCTTGAGACTCTCCCCCTAGGGTGCAGAGGCATCTGATTTTATTTAGGGATCCAAAACTTGCATGAGTGAGTCTCACGAAGAATAGAACCTCATTGCAAGAAGCTGCTTTAAGTAAGATCATACATTATGGAGACTTTCAGTAAAGGAAGGGGAACTGTCATAGGCAGAGAGAAATAGACAAGACTTGGGGGGATTTTCCAGTTCACCTTTCTAAGCTTTGCCAACTATCCAAATGTTCCCCTCCCAAGACTTAGGGTCCCATATCTTAACAAATGCCCTAACATTAACATATGAGCCACAGCTAGACTTTGTGTTTAATTTGCATTGTAATTCTGCAACATGTATCATTAGATTTGGGACCAAACCTTCAGCTACCCACTGGCTACTAGAAATAACAGGTTTTTTAATAGTCATCAAAGAAACTCAATGGTTCTGAATATGTGTGAATTGATAGTTTCCTTTCTGTAAGCTTTCAGTCTCTTTAGAAACAGGTCACCTGATAGCCTATCTTATTTGGCCAAAGGAGCTCTTTGATTTCCCAAAGTCTTATCTTAATGACACATAATGCCAAGCCTCTTGAGGTGATAAAATGTATGTGCTGCTACTGCAACCACATATTGCTTCCATGTGCAAGGAGATCACTATCTTCATGCTCTAACAGGTGAGTCACCCAAAGCAGAATTTTATCTTGATAACCTGTTTCTTAAAACAGAAATGTCTTCAGTAGTAATTAGAACAGAACACATATGAAACAAGATGAATATACTTACCACATTTTGAGTCACAAATTTATTTTCTCATGAATCTGAAGGCTAGAAGTGCAGAATTAAAAATTTGTTTCAGGAAAACTCTTGCTTGTTGGCTTGTAGAGGACCTTCTCTGCACACAAGGTGTGGGAACCTGGTGTTTCTTCCTCTTCTTAGAAGGATACAAAACCTGTCATATTAAGTGGGGACACACAACTCAGTTTACAGCAAACAAATGAGATGAAACATTCTATGGGAGCGTGTGCACATGTTGACTTTGTGACTAGAAGTGTTAGAAAGTTTTCTGTCCACTTTACCCCTGATATTACTAGCAG
Source organism: Dasyprocta punctata (assembly GCA_004363535.1). Taxonomy (NCBI): domain Eukaryota; kingdom Metazoa; phylum Chordata; class Mammalia; order Rodentia; family Dasyproctidae; genus Dasyprocta; species Dasyprocta punctata. The sequence goes on along the minus strand of RJWM01006954.1, from coordinate 77,110 downwards.
AAGAATTTTTTTTTTTTTGTACCAGGGATCGAACTCACAACTTTGCACCTGCCAGGCAGGCACTTAAGCCACTGAGCTAAATCCCTGACCACCACTGGTATTATTAGCAAATGCCTGGATTTTTCTATTGAGTTGGTGGAGCATTGAATGACTCATTTACAGGACCAAATGATGACTCTGTATAGCTATTGTCAGTTACAGATTGTCCTCCCCACCCCAACCTGAGCTTTCCAAAATAAGGGATGTAGTTCTTGGGCCTTCTGCTATGTATGTGCAACCTCAGAAGGACTTGAGATGTGCTAGGAGGGGCTGTGGGAAATAGGCAGAGGTAGGCAGCACGACCTTGTCCATGTCCTTTCAGACCTTGGCTATCACACATCCTGACACAGAAAATAGGACAGCTGTGATAATGGTTTTAACTTCTTCTCTCTGGGGCCAGTCAGGGATGTTTTAACCATTCAGCACCATAGGGAATTCCCTAAATAAATTTCTTTTATTAGCTTGTCTTCCATACTATAACAAGATACCCGAGGCTAGGTAAGTTATAGAAAAGAGGTTTATTCACCATTTTGGAGGCTGACTGTCCAAATAGTATGACACTGGTTCATTGTGAGGACCCTAACCCCAGAGGCAGGACATCGTGGCAGGTGGCAGCATGGCAGAAGCAGGTGTGTGAGGGAGAGATTACGTAGTGAGAGAGATCACACATCAGAGAAAGGGGCAGGGCAAAGCTCACATTTTTATGACAACTCACCCCTTAAGAACTCACTCCATGAGACCCATGTTCCCTTCCAAGGTCAGAAACCCCAGTCACCTTAATCACTTTCCCAATAGGCCCCATCTCCCAACAACTCCAAAGTCCAAGTTCCCAGCACATGAACTCGGGGGGATATACTCAGATCATATCCAAACGGCAGCACTTTTTCTATGCTGATCTCTGCTCAGAGTCTTCAGAACCCAGCTGGTGTCAATCCTGAGTCTTGGAGACATTTCAAGGAAAGGGATTCAGGACAATCTTCTCATAAGGGAAGTGGTATTCTCTATAGTGTTTTGTTCTTGAAAAAATGCCTTTCACATGTGATCTGTGAAACAGAAAATACTTGTGTTTCAACACTTGTTGCTACCAGAAAGCCCTCCTCATGTTTCTAAGATATGATGCATTCTAATTTTCTGGACAGAGCCCTCTTTTCTCCGTAGATTTTAATTTTCTTCAGAATTTTCCTATGGGTTTTGGTGAGACCAGAGCCCTTCCAATTCTCTTGAGTCTGAGACTCAAAAATGCAACTTAGGGTTAAGAGGCTGCAGGATGACTATGGATTGACACTCAGGTCCTGGACTCCAGTTATTATCTCCTAGTATCTCTTTTCCAGTCATAATGACTTTGATCCATCTGTTTTGAATATATGTAACTACAGATTTAGTATAAAAATGTAAAACAAAAAGGAATGGGAAGACCTAAAAGCAAGACAAACATTCTCATGGACCAGCAATGAAGATATAAGCCAGATTGAGAGTATAGGCTACTAATTGCTAGGATGAGACTCAGGCACAAATCTTTGTGCAAGACTTGATGACTAGACTAGTTGTATCACCTAGAGACAGAGGCTACAAATCTCATATGAAGTCTAGTTTTGAACTTGGGGATCAAGGATTCAGGATGATGTAATCAGGAGATAGAAAGGAGAAAGAGAAAGTAAAATAAGAATTGACAAATAGATGCAGATGAAAATCCTAAAATTCATTGATGAAATCAAATACTAAAAACATAATGAAATGAACAGTTAGAAAAATATTCATCTCAAAATTAATTTTGCAAAATAATCTTACAGTCTTTGTAATAATGCTTAAGATAGAGATAAATGAAAAAATAATATCTGTGATGAAATATGAAACTAAGCCAGGTGTGGTGGCGCACACCTTTAATCCTAGCACTCAGGAGGCTGAGGTAGGCAGAGCGTTGTGAGTTTGAGGCTGGCTTGGGCTACAACGCGAGTGCAAGGCCGGCCTGAGCTACATAGTGCGACCCTGCCTCAAAAAACCAGGGCCGGGAGTTTGGCTCAGTGGCTCAAGCACCTGTCTGGCAGGTGCGACGTTGTAAGTTCAATCCCTGGTGCCGCAAAGAAAAAAAAAGAAACTAAAACAGCAACAAGAAAGGAAAAATGAAAAAATAAGAGGTGAATATGAAAAACTTAAAATGTTGGAAATGGAAAAAATACAATAATTGAAAGTGTTAAAAAAACAAAAGATATGATAAACTTTACAGTGGTCATAATTAAAAAGGCATGAATGAATTATAATACAGTACTGAGAAATGCATGAGATGCAACATAGAGAGTAAAGAAATTAAAGCAAGCAAGCAAGCAAACAAACAAGCTTGAACGCAATTTAGGAGGCACAGGGGATAGATTTAGAAATTTCAACCGACATTTACAGAGGGGTTACATAAGGAAAGTGTGAAGGGAATAAAAGAAGAGCAGTATTTGAAAATGTAATAGCTGAGAATGTTCCTGAATTGAAGAAAGAGATGACTTTTTTTCTCCCCTACACTGGGGATTGAATCCAAGGTTTTATGCACATGAGGCATGTGCACTACCTCTGAACCATATCTCTGGCACTATCTGTCTATCTACCTACCTATCAGTCATCTATCTATCTATTCATCTATCAATTATCTATTTAAAGTTTAAGATAGGGTCTTGCTAGGTTATTGAGCATGGTATTTAACTCATGATCCTCTTGCCTCAGCCCCTTCAATAGCTGGGATTACAGGTGCTGGCTACCACATTCTTGCTCTACTCTTGATTTGACATGCACCCTGAGGCATAAGCAAGACAAATAAAAGCTGAGATACATTATGGTGAAACGCAGAATATCAAGATACAATCAGAGGAAAGATACTGAATGTACAAAGAGAAACCAGTAAGACTGACAGCAGACTCATCAGCAACAATATATGCCAGAAAAAAGTAGATCATCTTCCTCAAAGCACTGGGGGAAATATCAGTCAACCTCACATTTTGTAGCCATTTTAGCTATCACTTGAGGGAGAGAAAAATAATAAAATTGTTAGAGACCCAGCATCTAAAAGACCTTACCACTCTCAGAAACTAATCACTAAAACATATTTTCTGCAAGAATGAAAGTAAGCCCAGAACACAGGTTGGGCTGCAAGAAACAATCATAAGCATGCAAATAAACTTTTAAAGCAGTTCTAGGATGAGTAACATCAAGAAGTTAGTTGGAGCTTTCTGTAAGCCATGCAAACCAGGTGGTCTAGGAAGAGAGAGGCCAGTTTGCTTTTCCTGTGAGTCAGCAGAGGCCATGCTGGGTCTGAAACAAGCACATCAAGAAGCTAGTTCGAGATTCCCATAAGCCACACAAACCAGGCGGGGCCCAGGAAGGGAGAAGCCAGGTCGCCTTTCCTGTGAGCTGACCCTCAAGAAACGCCCCCCCACCGTAAGCAACCAGCTGGTTCAGAGGACAGGCTGAATTGATAGCAACTGAGGTACAAAAACTCCTAAATGCTTGTATTGTTTGACTGACTTTGTAGGACTAAGGCCGGTAGTCTGAGCATCCATTGGGAGGATGACAGTATGCAATGTAGCACGTATGGGGGATTTCCTTCTGTCTTGTTTTTGAACTCCAATATTGTTCTCACTGCTTTGTTTTGTTCCAATTTATTGCTTTGTCTTATTCAGTGCTCTGTTTTGGTTGGTTTTATTCTGTTTTGTTTTATTTGATTTTACTACATCTGAGGGAGTGGACAACTATTGTGAGGATAACAAAATATATTACGGTAGCCATTGTTGACAAGCTATTGTCCTGTTTTGAAGTTCTGTACCACTTTCACTACTTTGTTTTGATTGGCTTTAATCTGTTTTGTGTTGTTGGGTTTTATTCTCTTTACTATATAAAAATTTTAAAGAGGTTCGTACATTTAACACTTGGTTATGATTATATTTATAAAATTATATTTTTGTATATTGGAAATTTCAGGGTTAAAAATGGATGAATAAACAGATGGAGGAAGGGAAGAGTAAGCATTTAAAGTGTAGGAAGTCCTTTTCATGTGGAAGAGGGAAATAAAAATAATGAGCAAATTTAGACTTTTGAGAAAATTTATAGCTCCATGTTTGTGTTAAAAGTTTAAAATAACAACTAAAAGAAGAGAAACACAATTTATGGATTGCAAGCCACGAGAGATGGAAGGAAAAGAAATAAAAATGATATCAATGCAACAGAAGGCAGTAAAACAGATAAGAAGCAAAGATAAAAGATGGTAACAGAAACACAAAGGATAGTGGTACAAGTTAACTCCAACCTATCAGTGGCCAGAATAAATGCAAAAAGATTAAATTTACCTATTAAAAGATAGATCAGTTGACTGGATTTTAAAAACACAAAGTCAGGTTATAGGCTGCATGGAAGAGTTGCAGGTAAAGCAGACGGGGGTGGAGCTCAGTGGTGGAGCACTTGCCTGGCTTATGTGAGGCACCAGCTTCCTCCCCAACACCAAACAGAAAGTACAACAAAAAATGACAACAAAAAACAAAGGCTAGAGATAAAGGGATGGAAAAAGATAGGCCAAGTATAAAATCCTGGAAAGAAAGCTGACGTTTCACAGAAACTTGGTGAAAGCAAAGTTCTCAAATCTCAGGTTTAATCAGAGACCTTCCTTAAAGGTTCTGTGCTATCTTGCTGCTTATCTTTTTAGGGTCCCAAAGGTATCTCCAATGCAGCTTCACAAAACAGACATTGTCATTTCCCTTTCTAGATTGTCTCTAAATCAGTTACTGTCCCTACTGTCCACAGAGTGGTCCAGTTGCTGTTGGTTCTCAGGGTTTTTCAGTTGGGTTTGCTTTGAGTGTTAGGGTAACGAAGATACAGACAGCAACTCTCACAAGGGCCCAGCGATGTCCCAGAATAATTTGTGCCTTTGCAGAGAGCAAGGCGGGTATACCAAGGGCATGAGCAGCTTCCCTGGGGGCAGAGGCAGGCAGCAAAAAGAAAATGGTCAGCTGGGACTCAACTTGCCAGTCATAACTGGCTCCTGCCAACTTGTGTTCTTGGATCCAGCTCTGCCTATTAGAGTGTCAGGGCCGGCAAAGCCGTGAACAGGAAAGGAAGCTCAGCTGAGTGGGACAAAGTGACTTCAAGGGCAGAGTAAGGGGTGTAGCAGGACTGGGTGGTGGTAAGGAAGGGGACTGCAGGATACAGACCCACACTGCCACTGTGTCAGACCCAGCTTTAGCTCTGAGAAGACAGGTGGAAGGAGGCAGGGGCGGGAGTGTGCAACCCTCAGAGTATTTTCACGCTCCTTGTATTTGACTGTGTCAGTTCCAAGATGTTCACCTCGATCTGGCTGCAGCCGACAGTTCCTTTTACAGGCACACAAATCAAATATTCCATTGGGTCGATGGTGAACAACCTGCCTTGGGGAATTGACTGCACCGTTCTTGTCAAACTGATGCTTTCCTGTCAAGCAGGCTCAAGTCTGGCCATTACTATGGCATGGTTATTTCAGGACAGGTGCCAGCCATGGGGAAAGCGGCAGTGATCCCCCGTGAGCCCACCAAGCTTGGCACAGACCTGCACTCTGCTTTAATCGAACTGTGTAAATATTCACTTTTAAAATGCAACCGTGAGGCACTCGCTTAAATGGAATCTATACATTTTGAGTGGTTCTTTCTTCTCTCTATTGAGGAGGTCAAGGGCAAAGCAAACTTCAAAGAGTCTGCAATCCTGGGAGTGACCAGAACAGCAAAAGAGGGAAAGCCCTTCACTTTGACATGACTGTGGGGTCCCCGCCATGGGTTTAATTACTCAGCTGCCAAATTCCCCTGTCGCAGGCCAGGGACTGGGGCAAGGACAGATGCTTGCACAGTCTGGATATGCACCTTCCATTCTAGCCCCTTTTGAAGAGAAGTGGCTGGCCCGGGCCCCAGGCAGGCCAGGAAAGCACACCCCGCCTCCTCTGAGCTGTGGTGCAGGGCCACTGAGGCCTGCCCATCTGCCACGCTGCCTTGGTTTTAATGAAAACCCTCCGTGCGCTGCTCCTCACTCCTAATTATCTGTGCTCCGGCCAGGCTGGCTGACGTGTTTATTTTGCAGCTGCCAGATCGGTGGCAATGGTTCTTGCACAAGGACTCACACCCTTTTCAAGTTAAGTTTTCTTTTTGCTCATCATTTGTTTTTGCAAACATTTCAGGATTAATTGAACACTCTTCCCCCTTCCAACCAAAACACATGCTCGCCTTCTTCACGCAATATGGCAATCTTGGCATTTGATCATCTCTGCACTCTTTCATTTCTGAGGCCCCAGTGCTGACAAAAGACCAGTTTCAAGTAACCTCGGGCTGCTGTGTTGGAGAAAATTGAGTTTCATTTCAGATTAGCCTCTTCAGTTTCAGCCTCTGAAAAGCTCATTTTCTATAAATCTAGGTTTGGATATCTTCAGGCTCACCTTGGGCATGCGACTGCATATCTTTTGCTCGTCTTTTTAATTATAACTGTGGGTTTAGAAGCTTCTACAATATGTCATGTTTTGAGTAAGAGAAGAAGGGAGAACAGTTAGCTCTGGGCAGACTTTAGAGGTGTCAAAAATTATTCTTCTCCAACATAATTTTACTATTAAGGCTTCACTAAAAAATGTAGCTAGAGATGGAAATGATTGTCTCTCTTATTTCTACTATTACACCTCCAATCTTGTAAAACAAAATCAAACCAAAAAATTACGACCTCGTTATCCTTCAAGGGTGTCTTAAACCTTTTGTTCAGAAAAATCACAATCGTATTTAAAAATTTACCCACATGTAAAGGACTGAATAATGGCTTCTCATTTGAATATGATTGGCCCCCTCCTAATTCATGCTGGAGTTTAATCCTTTTTTGTGAGACATCATGAAGATGTTTAGAGGTGAAGCATTTGGGAGGATATTAGGATTAGATAAAGATATCAAAGCAGAGCTGTCATCATTGAATGCTGGTGACTTTACATGAAGAGGAAGGGAGAAGACACCCCCAAACACATGCACACACACGGTCTGACCATCTCTTACCATATGATGCCCTGCATAGCTTCTAGACTCTGCCAGCAAAAACGCAGGTCTTTGTCCTTTGGCCTCCAGTACTGTGAGCCAAAATAAACCTCGTTTCTTTAAAACTTACCCAGTCTGTGGTGTTGAAGACAGATATGACATCCTAACGTCCAGGATCATTCACTTTTCAAGTAATTCAGTTGAGGATATTGAGATGGGAGATTGTCAAGATGGGCCCTAAATATAACCACAAGGGTCCTTACAAGTGGAAAGGGGAGACAAAAAAGAGAGTCAGAGAGAGATGAAACCATGAGAAAAAAGCCCAGAGATACAATGCTGCTGACTTTGAAGATGGAAGAGAATGGAAACTTTAGAAACTGGAAAAGATAAGGAAACAGATTTTGCTTTAGGTCTCTGGAAGGCCCATAGTCCTGCTGGACACATTGGATATAGGCTGAATTTCTGGCCTAAGAAGGTGTAAAACAATAAATTTGTGTTGTTTTCAACGACGAAGTTTTTGGTAATTTGTTAGACAAGCCATAGGAAATGGATACATTATCTAAGTTTACTCCAGTCCAATTAAATATGAAGTTTGAGAAGTTGGGCCCAGGCACCAATCATCACCGAGGCTCTGCCTGGGCTCCTACCTCCCAGCCCTTCCACACTGCCTCGACTTCTGTCCCTTTATAACCTTGCTTCACCAGATGTTGTATTTGTACCTGGTACCCATAAATTCAGTTAGATTTGAGTTAAGAAAGAGTTGGTTTCGGGTAGTTTTTCATCTACAATTTCTTCTACAGCTTCCTAGCCTGGGTTAAAATCCTCTTCTACAGGCTTATCCTCCTCAGAGTAGCTACTCCTATATAATAAAATGTCATTTTACTTCTCTGTCTCTTCTACTAGATATAAACTTTTTGAGAATGATACCTCGTTCATTATTAAACACCCAGAGTTAAGGATAGTAGCTGGTATATATTGAGCATTTGCTAAGCACTTGAGGAACGTATGAATGTAATTTCACTCTTGATGTGAACAGAGTAAATGTGGAAGACGCACAGTCTTTTGGTACCAATATTGCCAAGTAGGCTTTTGCTAGTTTACCAAAATTATTACCATAAAGTTTTATCAAGGCTCCCTTTGCAAAACATGGTAAACATGCAGATAACTGGGTAAAGTATAAACTAAACCAAATCAAATCAAAACAAAATATTAGCAAAGAAAAATAAATCTTGAAGAAGAATAAAGCATATATTTTAGAACTAAAAAAAAATGGCAGAACAAAGAGGATAGAAGAAGGAATCATGAATTGTAAGATATAAGATGGAAATATCCATTATGGAAAAAAGTGAGAAGGTAGACTTAAAAAAATTAACAGAGCCACAGAGTCAAATGAGACTGTAAGTAAAACTCTAGTACCCCTCCCTGTTATTTGGGTTTGGAAAGAGAAGAGAAAGACAGCACAGCTGGGAACATACTTGAATGATGTCTGAAAACTGCCCAAATTTTGCAAGAGTCATAAAGCCACAGAAGACAAGATATTATATATGACAAATTTATCAGTCTGTGAAAAAGACGTGGCAATCCTAAATATGTATGTACCAAACAATAGAACTGTATAATGTAAATAAATATAATATAAACATGATAAAAACTGATAGACCAGGGCCAGGCATTTAGCTCAATGGCACAGCACCTGCTTGGCAAGCACAAGGTCCTGAGTTTGATTTCTGGTACCCGCCAAAACGACAACAAAAACCCCTAAACTTATAGACTAGAGAGAAGTAGACAAATCTACAACTATGGTTGAAAACTTTATTTCCCTTCCGGAAACAGTAACTTCATAAAAGATGAACAAGAGTATTGAAGAACTTAACAGCATCAGCTATCAAGATCCAATCAACATTTATAAGACAGATCACTCAACAGCAAAACATCTTTGTAGCTACCCAGAGGACACACACTACACTGAACAATATCCTGGATCACAAAACTTCAAAAAATCGAAAAGAGCAAACCCCTGAGAGTGCACTGTCTGACACAGTGGAACCAAAGTAGGAATCAACAGCAGAAAATCGTTGGAAAAAACTTCAAATGCTTTGAAACAAAACAGCACATTTATAAATATTCCATGGGTTAAGCAGGAAATTTCGATGAAAATAAAAAATACAGTGAACTAAATGAAATGAAAACACAATGTATTAATTTGTATCACAGATAGCAATATCAAGAAGGAAATTTGTGGTCTTAGAAAGAAGAAAAATCTCAATACTCTAAACTCTTATGTAAAATATTTAGAAAAAGGGTTTTGGTGTGTTGCTCAGTAGGAGAATACATTACTAAAATTTAAAATGTCTAGGGTTCAATTCTCATCTCAGCAACAGACAAACAAAACAAAACAAAGCAAAACAAAACAAAGAAAACCAGACCCCACCAAGTAAGATAAAAATAAAACAGGTATGCAACCAACAGAATTCATATAGGAATAATATGCTGAAACACACATAATGATGATGCATGAAATTAAAGACAATAAAAAAGTAAATGAAAAGGTGAACATGTTCCTGGATTGAACTAATATATTCTTTTTCAAGTTGGTATGCAAGGTTCTCATAATTCTTATTAAAATCCCAGAAAAGTTGTAAGTATGTATGAAATTATCCTAAAATGCATATGGAAAAGAAAAGGAACTAGAATAGCTAAATCATTTTCTAAATGAGTAAGTAGGAGGAAGAGGTATTATAATCAGGTCTTCATTGGACATTTTTTCCATTGTGAGTTTCATTTCCATTTCTGATGGGAATGAAAAATGGCACAATAGCTCTGAAAAATAGTTTGGCAGTTTTTTAAACTAAATATGCAATTACCATATGACCCACTAATTGTATCCTCAGCATTTCTCCTAGAGAACTGAAAACATGTTTACACAAACACTTGTACATGGACATTTAAAGAGGTTGATCTGTAGTAGCTCAAAACTGGAAAGGACATATATATCCTTCATTAAATAAGTGACTAAAGAAACTATGGTATATTTATACTATGGAATTCAATTCAGCAATAAAATGGAATGAACTATTGATACAAAATATCCTAGATGACTCTGCAGAGAACTCTGCTGAGTTAGAAAGCCAATCCCCCCAGGGTACACACTGTATGAGTCTATTCACATAATATGATTAAAATGATGAAATTATAGAAATGATAAGGAGGGTGCAGGTGGGAAAAAATACATATGGCTGTGTGGTATTTACATACAATAGAATACTCTTCTGCCATATTGAAAGATGAATTTGAGGCATTTGTAGGTAAATGGATGCAACTTGAAACCATAATATTAAGTGAAGTTGGACACACAAGTTTAACTATTATGGGGTTTCTCTCATATGAGAAACTCCATCTCCCTCTTCTCTCTCTCTCTCTCTCTCTCCCCCTCTTTCTATATTATAAAATATATTATATATATATATAATATATGGATATATAGATAGATAGATAGATATCAGAAAGTGGAAAGATATCCGTTACTCTTGGATAGGAAGAACGAAAATAGTGAAAATGGCCATACTCTCAGATTTAATGCAACCCCAGTCAAAATACCATTAAAATACCTCACAGAACTAGATAAAACATTCCAAAAAATTTATTTGGAACTAGAAGAGACCTAGAATAGCAAAAACAGTTCTGGACAATCAAGATAAGGCAGGGGCATCACAATCCTTGACTTGAAGTTATACTACAGAGCTGCTGTGATAAAAGCATCATGGTACTGGGAAAAAAAAAAAACCCACCAAAAACAAACCAATAACAACAACAAACAGCCCTGAAGATCAATGGAACAGATTAGAAGATGCAGAAACAACTCCAAACACACTCAGCTACTTTATCTTTGAAGATGGGGCCAAACAGTTCACTGGAAGAAAGACAGCTTCTTTAATAAATAGTACTTGGAAAACTGGCTTCCTACATGCTGAAGACTAAAACTAGACCCATGACACTCACCATTCACTAAACTAAAATAAAAATGGATCAAAGATCTAAATATTAAAACAGAAGCACTAAATCTGCTGGAACATAGAATAGGTAGAACTCTTGAAGACACTGGTGTAGGCAAAAAAACCCTGATCACATGGGAAATACTACAAAGAATCAACAACTGGAATCTCATCTTATTAAAAAAGTTTTGCACAGCAAAAGAAATCATCAACAGAGTGAAGAGGCAACTCACAGAGTAGGGAAAAATTTTACCAGCTATTCCTCAGACAATGGACCAATATCTAGAAAATATGAAGAACTCAAAAAATCAGACCCCCCCAAATTTAAAGACCTAATCCAAAAATGGCCACCTGAAATGAACAGACACTTCTCAGATGAAAAAATAGAAATGGCAAATAAATATATGAAAAAAATTTCAACATCACTGGTCATTCAAGAGATGCAAATTTAAACAATGCCAAGATTCCATCTCACTCCAGAAAGAATGGCTATTGTCAAGAAGTCAACCAATAACAAAGGCAGAATGGATTTGAACCTGACACTCCTGCTACAGTTTGAATGTGTGTGTCCCTACAAGGTAATGGTATTAAAAGATGAGGTCATTTGAGAAGTGGTTACATGATGAGGAATCATCCCTAGTGCTCCTGTTCTCTAGAAGGCATTTCTTGTTTCCTTACAAGGTATGGGAGAGGTTACAGACCAGCCTATTACTGACTTTTGCTCCAACTGCCAACTGTTTCTTCAAAACACAGAATAAAATCAATTGAGAGCAGGAATCCAAAGGATTTCGATAGGCTGCTTCAATAAAATAAAACTGTGAGATGAAATTATCAGGAATAAACTTTAAATCGAGTATTTATGTTTAAAAGGTCAGTTGCATTATAATCAGCACAGAGGAGGCCACGGTAAGGAAGCCTGAGGCAATTCCTAGCAAGGTCACTATTTGAGAATGAGGGTAGTAAAAATCAACATAAAATGAAAGAGGACAAAGAGCACACACATTCCCCCATGCATACACAAGAACGCAGGCTGGTCTCACTCATGACAATCACTGCAAAACTCTAAGGCATGTGCAAACAGACAGCATATTACAAGATTAATATTGCATGATCAAAGGAATTTATTCTATGAATGCAAGGGTGTTTCAATATTTGCCTAACTATTAATATATTCAAAGAGGAAAATCATATAATCATTTCCATGATTTTTTTAGATAATTCCACACTTATTCTTGTTTTAAAAAATGTTTTCATAAAATAGGAATTAATAGATATTACTCTATTATACAAAACACAGCATTATGCCTAACAGGAAAAGAGTGGAAGAAGTCATTAAAACCAGGAGCTAGGAAAAGATGTATTGTCACTAGTGTTAATTATCATAGCCTGTTGCTGTTTTTCAGAATGATTAGACAAGAGAAAGAAATGAGTAGTTTAAAAGTTGGAGTGAAGGACATAAAATTAAAATTATTAGAAAGCTTGACTATTCTCAAAAGTTTTGGAGAATAATTGAAATATCAGTATAGACAGGGAATTTACTAAGGCAACTAAACAAAAGTCATATGCAGAAATCAAGAACCTTCAAATATGAGACTATAACCAATAGGAAGAGACCTCAAGAGCAAATACAAAATACGTGAAATACTTAGGAATAAATTCAGGCAGACATACGCCAAAACTATTGGGAGGAAATTCTAAATATTAGTGAGGATCACAAGAGGCTTCTACAAATGAACTATGTAAGTATACAATACATTATTAGGCAGGAAATTATATCAACACAAAGATTTTTTCTTTCTTTTTTTTTGGAGATAGGGTCTTGCTATGTAGGTCAGACTGGTCTCAAACTCATTGTGACCCTCCTGTTTAAGCCTCCTGAGTGCTCAGATTATAGCCCTCTGCCGCCAACCCAGTTCATCACAAATATTTTAATCCTCCCCAAGGTGAATTATGCTTCCAATAAAATGCAAACTGGATTTTTTGGAACTAGATAAGCTAATTCTAAAATTATGTGGAAAAACAAACAATTCAGGAAAATGATGAAATTTTGAAAAAGAAAATTAATAAAGGAACTGTCTCTATGAGGTAGGATAAAACAGTATTCAAAACAGTGTGACCCTGGGCTTAAATAAATAGACTAATAGGAAAAGATTAGATACTCTAGAAATAGACCATTAAGCATAGAAGAATTTACTGTATGATAAACATGGCTTTTCAAATCAGTGGGTGGGCTGATTATTTGTTGGTACTTAGTTCCATTCCCAACCCTCCATGTTCTTTTTTTTTTAAAGTAAACTTTTCATAGAAGAATAATAAACCTACAAAAAATACAGAAATTTAAACATACAGCTTCATGTATGTTCATAGTGTGAACATGCTTGTGTATCTACCACTGGAATTTTTTAAAAGAGCATTAACATGCTCCAGAAGATGGCTTCAGGGGCTTCCATCCTGCTCCTTGCTAGTCAACCCTGACAACAGATTATGTTCAATTCTATAATTAGTTTTTGACTTTTTTACTATTTTTATTTAATCACCAGGGTTATTACTTGAAGCAGTACTGGGGATCCAAACATAGGACTTGCCCTTGGCAACCCTTCATGCTCTAGTGTGTTACAAAGGTGCAGGCTGGAAGCCAGTGAACTACATTCCCAGATTTTGTTATCAGTTTCTGTAAGTTAGGCTCTGCACCTGAGAGGAGCTCATTGTTTGGGACTGAGTGTAAGAGGTAAAAAGGAGCCATTTTTCTGCTTTCGGTGTTTGTTCTGGCAGTAGGAATAGTGTCAGTGGCATGCAACTAGGGCTTAGCCAGTACTGGTGAACATGATAGTGGTTTCAGCAGCGTCATTAAAATACAGCTCCTTGGGTTTCTGCTTAGCGTTTAGTGAGGTTCCCTAGAATCAATGCCTCTGCTGCCAGTGGCACTCACAGTTTGATCATTAGCATCCTTCTCCTCCTTTGCTTCTTGAGGCCTTTTCATGTCTTTGTCACTAATTATTTGCAACAGTAGTCTTTGTTTGAACTACCCAGTGTGCTTTCCAATTTCCTGGCTGGATATTAACTGATATAAGGAGGAAAAAGCAATTCTTGAGTAAGTGATTTTGGTTAAAGAAGGTGATCAGCTTCGGGAGTAGAAAAAAATTGCACAGTTTGATGCTCTACCTCATCTCTTATGATAAAATATTTCTTAGATGGATCAGAGATTTAAATATAAAAGAAATAAATCATAAAAATCCAGAAAAATGGTTGATAGCATCATTGTGATGATTTAAAAAATATGTCTACAAATTCTTTGATACTCCTTTCCTTCTGGAGGTAGAGCTTACTTTTCCTCCCTGAGTGAGGGCTGGACTCAGGGCCTTGCTTCTCATGTGTAATACACAGCGGTCGTGATGGTCTGTGACTTCTGAGATGAGATCACTACAAGCATCGCTCTTTCCAGGATCACTTCTGGGAATGGCTGACTACTGTGTCCTGCGGTCACTCAGAAGCCTGTGGAGAAGCCTACATAGAAGGAACTGAGGTTTCCTTCCCGATAGTCATGGGAGTGAGACATTTTGGAGGTGGATCCTCACCTGGAGTTAAGTCTTCACATGACTGCAACATTGGCCAAATCGGGGGACAGGAGGCAGAATCACTTAGCTAAGCTCCTTTGAAATTCTGATTCATGGAAGCTGAGTTGATCCGCATTCTGAGCTATCAAGTATTATGATAATTTGTTACACAGGAACAGATAACTAATGAGCTTGCTCTCTGGTGAGTGTGGGAACAGACAGGCACCCTCATAAATGGCTGATAGGAATCAGATCAATGCTATGGAGACATATTGGGCAGGATCTATTACAGTGAAAATGTAATTCTACATCTAGAAATATACCCAAAGATTTACTTGTGTAAGTATGAAATGTTAAACAATGCTGTTTAATGCAAGAGTGTTTGTAATGGCAAAAGGCTGGAAAAAATCTAAATATTTACTATTACTGAGACTACTTAAATGGGGTATTAAAAAGAAAATAATTCTATCAACAAGAAACAAAACAATGTGTATAGTGTATTACTATTATGTAATACAAAAAAGAAAATGTTTAGGTTATCTTTGTGTGGAAACACAAGAGACTGGTAACAGTGGAAGAAGGGATGGGAATCAAGTGGGAGAGAACTTTCACTATGTACCTTTTATTGGATACTTTTTGAAAAAATTCTTTTTGCCATGTGTATGTATTACCTATCCTAAAAAGTTATATATTTAGAAAACTGAAATAGACCAAAGGCTATCCATGTTAAGAAGTACACTCTAAAAGTATTGCTACTATGAAAGTTGAAAACCTTCTCTAGTACTCATGATTACTATTAGGATACCTTCATTCATGAAATATAATTTAAGACAGTTATGACCTAGGTCATTATATTTTTTTCCTCTAGACTAGAGAAACAATAGGAAATAGAGATCTCTCTAGTGTTTAGATAAAAGAAAATCAGATAAAAGGATACATGGTCTTGTTTACCCAGACAAAGGGAGAAAGGCAGTATTCAGCGGCTATGAATACCTTAGTACTAGGGAGAGGGCCTTTATATAACTCAAGAACATTCAATTCCCTTTGTTTAGATTTTATGCTTAATAAAATAAGCTTTTGAATACTTTATTTAATTTCCTAGGCTCTTTTATGAAGTTTCCTTTTATTGGACACACGTACCATAATCAAGTAAATATATATATCTCATTAGAAATTTTAAAAGGGCATTTTTAATTATGTCAATATGTTAAAAGTTCAATTTGTGCAGATCAGGCCCAAAACACTGAGGCCCAATCACTGATCCAATATGATGGCAATTTCTTAACCAAAAAACCTGAGGAGCAGAATTCCCATGTATCTGATGTCCCTGTGAAGCCTAATGGAGTAGCCAACCAATGTGTCTCTTGGATAATTTAGTTTCCTTTTTAAATGTAATGGGCTTAAGAAAGAAAAAATGGAGAGAATGCTGAAACTCAGTTCATAGGGAAAATTTCCATGTGATCTGATGATGGAATCCAACTGAGAAAACTGATAATGGAAGTTCAGTCCCCATAATTGTCCAGGGACAGATTGTGGAAAATCATCATGGAACTGGGTGGTTAGTCTGTTTGGAAAACCTTTCATTTTTATAATTTGAGAGAACTAGGTCATAGGACCTCTGTAAAATCTCAGAATTTCTGATACCATGACAGAATACAATTTGCACTATTAGATACCTGCATAACCAAAATCAATATGAGCTGTGAGTGTAGGAGAATCAGTGTAGCTCGCTCCCTAGCTGGATGATTTGAATGACTCAGCTGTGCAACTATCCTGGTGGCATCTATTCAGGTTTCCCCCCTCAACCGAACATTACTGCATTGTATGGAATTTCAGAATCACTCACAAAAAACAGAGGCTGCAAATGGTAACTTGGTGATGGTCTGAAGTCACTGGTCTGAGTGTATGTTTGGGTGCCTCACTTACAGAATCACTGACTATTTGAGAGTGTGGGAAGATTAATGTGTGTATTCTTCCATGCATATTCTACCCATCCACTTATGCATTTGTTGAGCTTATATTTATTGATTATTTCTGGTCGCCAAAAGCTCTGCTGTATTTTCGGATGTACTCTGCTATGGAAACAGCAGAGTGAACCTCCAATGTACCACCTAAAGAGATTTAAAGGGAACGTGACCACAAGGCTGTAAAGTGGTGGATGGCTTAATGGTGCTTCTCCAGAGGGCATGGTTATGGAGTAGATGATTAGAAGTGAAGTCAGACAGAGACATAAACTGTAGAAGAATCTTTTGACTCTGTGAGCTCATTAACAATTTGTAGCCTTGTAAAACAGAGATCTGCTGGCAGCTCAAGGAGATAGCCAAAACACAGATAAGTAAGATGGGGCCTGGACAGATTCAATGACATGGCCAGGGTCTCATGGCCAGTTCATGGAGCACTTGGCTCAGAACCCAGAATGCAAGTCACATGCCAGTCAATCATGGGCTTTTGTTGTTTATGTACAAGAATGTTATTGATTTTTGAGTGTTGACCTTGTATCCAACAACATTACTGAATTTGGCTGCTACATCAAGAAGTCTTAAAATGGATTTTTGGAGGTCTTCTATGTAGAATATCATATCTTCTGCAAATAATGATTAATTTAACTTCTTCCTTTCCTATCCTTATTCCTTTTATTTCTTTCTCTTTTCTAATTGCTCTGGCTAATGTTTCCAGAACTCTATTGAATAAGAGTGGTGACAGTGGACATCCTTGTCTTGTTCCTGATTTTAGGTTGAAAGTTTTCAGTTTTTCTCCATTTAGTAAGATGTTGGCTGTTGGTTTATGACATATGGCTTTTATCAGGTTGAGGTAGAGACCATCTATTCCGATTTTTTGAAAGATTTTTTTTTTATCATGAATGAATGTTGGATTTTGTCAAAAGTTTTTCTTGCATCTATTGAGATGATCATGTGATTCTTGTCCTTGGTTCTGTTGATATGGTGTATTACATTTATTGATTTGCATATGTTGAACCATCCTTGCATTCCTGGATTGAATCCCACTTGATCATGGTATATAATCTTCCTGATGACTGGTTGAATTCTATTTGCCAGTATTTTATTGAGGATTTTTGCATTCATGTTCATTAGGGAGATTGGCCTGTAATTTTCTTTTTTGGTTGGATCTTTCTCTGGTTTTGGCATTAGGGTAATACTTGCTTCCAGGAATGAGTTAGGGAGACTTGCTTCCCTTTCAATTTCCTTGAAGAGTTTGAGGAGTGTTGGCATTAAGTCGTCCCTAAATTTCTTGTGGAATTCTGCAGTGAATCAATCAGGACCTGGACTTTTCTTTGTTGGTAAAGTTCTAATTACATTTTTAATTTCATTAACTGAAATTGGGTTATTCAACAGTTTTACATCTTCTTGATTCAGCTTTGGTAATTCATAGGTTTCTAGGAATCTGTCCATTTCTTCTGTGTTATTGAACCTATGGGAGTAAAAGTTTTTGAAGTAGGTATTGATGATTTCTGTATTTCCACAGGGTCTGTAGTGATTTCACCCTTTTCATTTCTTATTGCATGGATTTGAGTATTTTCTTTCCTCTTTTTGATAAGGTTGGCTAGGAGTTTATCAATTTTATTTACACTTTCAAAGAGCCAACTCTTCAATTCATTAATTCTTTGTATTGTTTTCTTAGTTTCAATTGCATTAATTTCTGCTCTGATTTTGATAATTTCTTCTCTTCTTTGGGCTTTGGGCTTGACTTGCTCTTCTTTTTCTAGAAGTTTAAGGTGTAGCATTAGGTTGTTTATGTGTGTTCTTTCCATTTTTCTGATGTAGGAGTTTAGTGCTATAAATTTCCCTCTGAGGCCTGCTTTCATTGTGTCCCACAGGTTCTGGCAATTTGTATTTGCATTTTTGTTGGATTGTAGATGTTGTTTAATTTCTTCTTTAATTTCTTCTGTGACCCATTGATTGCTTAGAAGAGTGTTATTTAATTTTCATGTGTTTATGTGGTTCTTATGGGATTCTTGATCATTAATTTCTAATTTTATTGTGTTATGGTCAGATATATATGCATGAAATTATTTCATGAACAACAAACTCACTGAGAGAGGAACAAGGGAAACCACACCCTTCACTATAGCATTCAAAAAATGAAATATTTAGGAATCAATCTAACAAAGGAAGTTAAAAAATCTATACAATGAAAATTACAATACTCTGAAAAAGGAAATTGAAGAAGACTTCAGAAAATGGAAAGATATTCTCTGTTCATGGATAGGAAGAACAAATATTGTGAAAATGGCCATTCTCCCAAAATCATTATACAGATTTGATGTAATTCCAATCATAATACCACTTGCATACCTCACACAGCTAGAGAAATTACTCTTAAAATTCATCTGGAACCAGAAGAGATCTAGAATAGCAAAGGCAGATCTGGGCAACAAAGGCAAGGCAGGAGGCACCACAATCCCTGATTTAAAGTTATATTACAAAGCTACTGTGATAAAATCAGCATGGTACTGGAATAAAAACAGACCTGAAGATCAATGGAATAGATTAGAAGATACAGTCACAACTACAAACACACTCAGCCACTTCATCTTTGACAAAAGGGCCAAACATGTACACTGGAAGAAAGATAGCCTCTTTAATAAGTGGTGCTGGAAAAACTGGCTTTCCATATGCCAAAAACTAAAACTAGATCCATGTCTATCACCATCCAGTAAACTAAAGTCAAAATGGATCAAAGATCTGAATATTAAAACAGAGACACTAAATTTTCTGGGAAACAAAGTAGGTAAAAATCTTGATGGCATGTGAGTAGGCAGAGAGTTCATGAATGAAAATCAAACTGCATGGGAAATACTTCCCAGAATCAACAACTGGGATCTTGTCTTATTAAAAAGTTTTTGCATGTCAAAGGAAATCTCTAACAGAGTGAAAAGAAAACCCACGAATTGGGTAAATATCTTAGCCAACTGTCCTTCAGACAAAGGACTTCTATCTAAAACACATAAATAATTAAAAAAAGTCAGGATCCCCAAATTCAAGTATACAATCCAAAAATGGGCATCTGAGATGAATGCACACTTCTCAGATAAAGAAATACAAATGGCAAATAAATATATGAAAAAACGTTCAACATCAATGGACATTCAGGAAATGCAAATTAAAACAACACTGAGATTCTATTGCATCCCAGAAAGAATGGCCAAGATTAAAAAATCAACCAATAACAAATGCTGGAGGGCCTGTGCGGAAAAAGGAACCCTTCTCCACTGTTGGTGGGAGTGTAGGCTGGTGCAACCAGTGTGGAAATCAGTGTGGAGATTCCTCAAGAAGCTAGGATTAGAGATTTCATTTGACCCAGCTATCCTGCTTCTGGGCATTTTCCCAGAAGAAATGAAAATGTCATATCACAGCGATATATGAGCACTCATATTTATAGCAACACAATTTGTAATAGCCAAATCTTGGAAACAACACAAGTGCCCATCAATCAAGGAATGGAAAAAAAGGTATTTTTATACATTGGAGTACTACTCAGCTATCAAGAAAGATTACATTTAGACTTTTATAAGTATATGAACGTGACTTGAGATCATACTCATAAGTGAAATAAATCAAATGCACATGTAAGTACCATATTGTCTCCCTAGTGTAAGGAACTGAAAAAGTATATATGATCCAAAATCTACAATAAATACTGTGTAAGGGTAAGACACTGCTTAAAGAGGAAAAGTAATTGGATTAGGGGAAAGGAGGAAAGAAGGAAGGGAAAAAGAAAAAGACATAAATTTGTATATATATATATATGTATGTATGTAAGATAACTAAAATGACTATACTACTAAATGTATGTTATTGGAAAAGAACAGCTAATACTCATATGATTGGATCAATTTTACATGTCTATATCTGTTAATCTAAACAACCCTTTTGAAGGTAATGATATGCAATATTATAACCATTGTCAAATTCTTATCTTGTTTTGTAAACCTATACTGTTATTGTATTGGATTTGTTGTTGTTTGTCTCTTTTGCCTTTTGCTTCTCTTTTCTGTGTCTTTTTTCTCTTAATTAAATAAAAAAAAATAATGGGCATGTGAGGATTCTAACTTTTGCTTTTTGAACCCCTGACCTTCAGGTTATACTGTAATCTTGATGGAGTACTTGCTACAGGGCTAACATTTGGGGGTTAGTTCCCGGAACAAGCAAGTAAATACCTGCAGCTCGAACAGCCTTTGAAATTTTGTGCTTGTAGAATACACAGTATTTGTTGGGATGGATTACAATTACTTTGTTTCTTTATGAAAAACAGCTATTGCTTATGGTAATGAGCAAAAAAAAAAAAAGTACAGAACACTAACAGAAGTGCAGTTCTTATCAGAAATAGGAAGTTTTGGTTAAACAAATGGCATGTTAAATTCCGTGTGATGTGGCTGTGTGATGTGGAAATGCTTCATCAAATATTCCATAGCTTCAGCAGTCTGTCACATAAGTGTCTGAGGAAAAGAAGAGTATCTTGTACTTAGGGATCTGTAGTCTCAGTCTGTCACGGTTTTTGCTCTAAATAATGTGAACAGGCCTAATTATGAGGAAGGAGAAAGAGCCCCCAAGGAAGTCTTACCATTTAAGTAGGAAGTGTGGGGAGGTAGTTGCACAAGGCATCTCCTACTGTGTGGCCTCCCCAAAGGTCTGCACAGCCCATGGGAGAACCTCGCTCCGTATAACTTGTTCCAGGTTCCAGGCTGCTGTGCTTCCCAAAAGAGTCCCAAGATATTTCTTTCTGCTTTTCCCATTTTGGGTCAACTGTAGACCTTGTGGGTACTGGTGAGAGTGAACCATTCTTTCAGTTTGTCCAAGATACAGAGGGCAGGTCAGATTTAACATCTGAAGTCATAGCAGAACTTTGGTGGAAATTTCCAAACCCCTAAAGGGTTCCTCTGACACAGTAGCTTGCAAAGTGTGATTCCTGAACTGGCAGCAACTGCATTTGGGAACTGGAGAGAAATGCAAATTTTTTGTTCCCACCCAGAGTGTAGAATCCTAAACTCTGGTGGAGATCGTGGCTATGTGTGTTTTGGCAAGCTTACCCCATGCCTGCTGGAATTTGAGATCTGCTAGATCTTCAAGGGCAGGAAGAGTGACTTGGGTTTCACGGTTGGTTTGGTGTCCAGCCTGGACCACAGCCTCCCTCCACCCAAAAAGGATACTGTTCAAGGAAGTCAAGAGGAATCCTGACCATCTCAATGCACAATCAAGAATCTCCAGCGTTTTCCTGAAACATAGAGCGGTAAGTAGAAAATGCCGGTAGGTGCTTCTCTTTCAGCTCCCTGTGGCCCTGCCAAGGTTTAAGTGGCACCCAGATTTTTCCTAAATGGAAATAGAGCTGTCAGCACAGCCATGATGAACCATGCACAGAGATTCAGTTAGCAAAAACTGTGCCGAGACCCCCAAACCAGCTGCTTTGTGAATATTTCTACCTAGAAAGCTGTCAACACAGCACTTTTGCCAGCTCCGATTTTACTTGAGAAAGCCAAAGCCCGACCATTTATATGATTCATGTCTTTTATTACTAGAACTTTACCAAATTACATGTTTAATAACTAAAGTAACAAATTGTCTGCCTGTGTGTGTGGGGGGGGGAGGTAGGCGTGTTGTTCACCTAGTAAATATCTCAGCCTCAGTCATTTCCCTCCTCCCTGCCTCACTTGGTTCTTGCTTTTCTTCTTTATGTCAGGCTGTGTTTATGTGACAGCTGTTTTACATTGATATAAACACATACCCCTCTCCAACTGAATAAATGTCAGGAGAACAGCAGGAAGCTTATTTCTTCCTGTTACATCCTACTCCTGCTATAAATGTGTGTACCCACTGATGACACGCCACATCTGCAGGGTCCACACCTGGAAGCTGAGAGCTTGTCCACGTTTCAGTAAGAGCCTGGGGCTGCGGGAGGTCTCCACTGTAAACCCAGAGTGGACCTTCCACCCGAAGTTTGGGGCCACACCCACTCACTGTTGATGGGATCAGTGTGTTTACAGAGGCCAGGGGGAAGAAGCAGAGATGGCCGGGAAGAAAGATGCTGAAGGATGGTGTGGGAGGGGGGCCTTGCTTCAGTAGTCTTGCGGCAGCACTGCCAAAATGGAGTAATTCGTGATTCGGGGAGATGTCACTAACACTTCTGGATTTTACCTGTTTACAAAACATATCTGTCAGCTCTGACGTGTCCTATTTCCAGGTGGTGCTCTGGTAAGCAGATGGTTAACTGCTTCATAGAACCTTTCTCTGGAAGATGATTTCAGACTCTAAACCTGAAATCTCTGCTCCCCTCTGCTGCTGGAGTCCCCCACCAAAAGCGGCTAGAAGGAAGGAGAGAGAAGCAATATTGTATTTAGATATGTTTGTAAATTCTAATCAAGGGGCCACGGATATGTGTTCTCATTGAAAATTAACTTCGAAAACTTGGTACTTGGCTCCCTGCTGCCGGACGCCACAGAAGCAGCTCCGTCTCCTTCTGACTCGTGTGCCTGGGTCCAAAGGAAGAGCTGATCCTTCTACTCCTTAATTGGTGCCTATTGACAGCTTGTATGAAACAAATCCTGGGCTTATGGATGAAAGTGGGCCTGTTCCTGTAAACCTTTCTCTGGTAGTTAAAGGGCAGACTTTTATGAATAGACCGGTCTGAGTTGGCCTTTACCCGGCTGGCTAAATTCATTCTGGTTTAGAGTGCGTGTTTTTCTATAAAACCTCCACGTTCTAAATAAAGGTCAGTGGAACAGTAGGCAGGCTGTTTCATCCCATT
Organism: Dasyprocta punctata; assembly: GCA_004363535.1. NCBI lineage: Eukaryota > Metazoa > Chordata > Mammalia > Rodentia > Dasyproctidae > Dasyprocta > Dasyprocta punctata. The sequence continues at coordinate 53,767 of RJWM01006954.1, read as the reverse complement.
GTGTCTCTGTCTCCATACAAAAGAGTTTAGCCTCCAAGCCTTCCTGACCATACAGGGCTTTGAGGTGGCCCCGGCCCAGAGCTCTGTGTGAAGGGCTGTCCCACTGTTCTGTTTACGGTCATTGTCCTAAACTGCATCTGGGTCCCAGTGTGCATGGAAGGTAGCTGAGATTAACCCTGCACCATGAGGCAAAGCTGAGTCCAGCTCTTGGAAGCCTCTGACATGGAAACTGCCCCCCTCAATAAAATCCTTGGAATGAGGGAAGAAGCAGGAGGTTTTGGAGAGGAAAAGTCCATGACAGTGTATGGGTTATGAAATGAAGGGCATTCATAAGAAAATGAAACCCTGGAGCAGATCACTGTGTTATTCCCCCAATAATTTACCGTGTAACATTCCATTAGAAAGAATTTTAGAGGGGACCGGGAGGTAATATATGTCTAGCTCTTGTTCCATGCTGGGCACTGTTCACAAGATGTATGTCAATTGTCTCTTGTAGTCCTTAATACAATGGTCTCTCTCATTATACCCTCATAATAACCCTCTGGGGTAGACATTCTTATTGTCCACCATTGAACAGAGGAGTGAGGGAAGGTTAAGTAATATGCCTGGGGTCCTATGGGTCATTTAAGTGGAGAACCAGAGACTAACTCAGGTGCTATAAATCTGGCCTCATGCTTAACCACTATTAAGAAGGAATGGCAGACTTTAATGTGCATTGGAATTGCCTGGAGACCTTGATAATAGCAGATACTAATTCTGTAGGTCATAGGCGAGGCCCATGATTCTGCATTTCTAACAGGTTTCCTGTTGCTTCTAGGCTGCTCCAGTGTCTGGTCACCTCCAGGTAGGAGTAAATGATCTGCCCAAGAGCCCAGGCCCTGGCCTCCTGGCCCCCTGGCCCCAAGCAGTCCACACACCTCACATTGCACCCTGAACCCCCAACCCTGGCTCTGCAACTCTCAGGAAGAAAACAGGAGGCGGGATTTTCAGAATGATCACTGTGATTCTCCCTCCCCTCACTCCCAGGACACTGAGAAGGTCTTTGTACCCACAGCCCTGCATGCTGACACCTGCCTGTTTTCATGACCTGAAGGGCTTGGACATGTGGTAACAAGAACATCAAAGTCATCCTGCCTAAAACTGTTGATTTCATACCCACATCTTCCCCTGCCTTGGCTCTGTCCAAATATTTTAAACCACATCTTACATCCACAAGGAAACATCTTTGTACACTTCTCATTTGTGTAGAAGGCATGGCCTTGAGTTCCACCCCCAGTTTACATCTTCACTCGCTCAGTGACCAGAAGCTAGAAGCTTAACCTTTCTTTACCTGCTTTATCCCTATATCTAGATGGAGCTAATCAAAATGAATCCCCGGTCTGTAACCTAGGAATACTCCAAAGGTGAAGTAACTTGTATTTATAAAACAATCCAAAACTCCTTGGAAATAAGTTCTTATTACGGAAATATGTAAATAATAGTGTAATTATTGCCAAAGTCTATGAGAAGTCATTAGGCTTACTGACCAGCTCTCCTTTGCTTTGGTATTAAAATCCTCTCCTCATTACAGAATTTGCCTAGAGTAGTCAAAGGAAGTGGCCTGCTTGAAATTCACACTCAATTTCACCATCAGCCAAACTCCACTTAAGTACCAGGACATTGCATCTCTAGAGAGAGAACTCCACAGCACCCACTCAGGCTGCAGCAGGCTGTGTGGCGGGCCTTCTGCACAGAAACGGCAAAAGGAAGACAATGCGCCAGAAAGATAGAATCAGACGGGCTGCAGGAGAACTGGACTTGCTTCTTGTTGGTGCTAAGAATAGCCAGTCACTCGGCGAATTCCAGGCAGGTGAGAATTCCTATGGCCGGTCTGTAGGGTGGGATTAGTTGGAAAAGCAAGACAGAATTCTCCCAACCAGTGCACATCCAGAGCCTGGGAAGGATGGCAGGCTGTCAGAATACATGTGACAGGTACTTTCAACCCCTTATCCCAAGTGCCACTTCCCACTTCTTCTGCAATATGCAGGGAAATTGTTCTTGTCTGAGGGCACAATTGCTTTATTCAGAAAAGGAGCTGTTCACCTGGAGCATTGTCTGCCTGGGGATCAGGCAATCACAGTGTGCAGACGATGATTTATCTTGTACATGGGATGTCTTAACAATCTTTCCATCACTTCATTACCAGGTTATGTTTTCGCTTTCCTGTCTCTTGGCAGACAGCGTGGAGTTCCTCTGCCTTTTCCCATTTGATGTTCATTTGTTCCCCTGCCACATGCATTGCGAAGCTGGGGGTTCACATTGCTGGTGACAAGGCTACGGACTCAGAAATTGTTTATAAGTAACTGGGTCAGTGCTGCATAGGTCCAAATACATGAAGAGACCTAGAGGGTAGGTTGATTGCTTTTCTGCCAAAGAGATTATCTTTCATTTTTATGAAAAGAAATGAAATGGTCGAAGGGGTCCACAGTTTTCTGAATGTCCCTTTGTTTAATCAGGTATCCCTTACAGCAGGTCTCAAAGGCTGGCAGGTCTGATGGCTCTGATGTAATTTTCATATTTACAATTTTCGTTTGGAACTCCTTCTTTGGGTTTCCTCTATTTCCTCTTTCTCCTACTTTTTTCCTCTTCCAAATTCTTACTTTATAGCTGGGACAGCCTCCCACTCCCTGTCACTTCATTTAAGACTCTTATTTCCATGTTATTTTCTTCTAGTAACTCTGACCAAATACTGTAAATCTAGATACAATTCACTATGTAATCATCCCTTGACCACCCCAACCTCTCTCTCTCCTCTAAATTCCAATTAAATATCTTTAAATTTCAGGGTTGACTGTTGCCTCTCTCGATGGGTTTCATCACATTACAGTGCCCCAGATATGAAAATATGCCTCCAGATGTTATGGAAACAAGGCAAGTCTCTTAGAAAGGGCACAAGTCTCCCCACCACCTCGTTGTGTTCTGGTCCTGCCTAATTGACCTTCTTATACCCTGTTTCCTCTTTCCTTGTCCAGAAAGCAAGAGATTTAAGGGTTCAGGAAGGAATTGGCTTTTTCCAAAACTGAAGAGAATCCGGCCTTTATAGCAGGCCAGAACTTGACTTCTACTGGTGTGATCTTCTCAAGTTTCTGGCTACTGCCTGGGGACATGGGTTTCACCATCACTAGCTTCTCTTCCTAATGGGTATTTGACCTTGAGCTTGTTTGCCCCATCCGCAATATAAGCATAAGAAAATATACCATGTGAAATTGTTGTGAGGCTAAAATGAAACAATTTATGCAAAATATTTAGCATGGTGTCTGGTATGTATTGTGGAAATGATAATTTATTAATTTCTACCTTCATCAAATATCTATAAAGCATGGAAAGACCTTCCACTTTTGACATGAAAATGCCTTTGGCCCTCCTCTTCTGGCACACACACACCCTTTTATCATTCTATATGGAATAATTTGAACTAATTCATTCACAAATCAATTCTCCCTTCCCTACGCCCAGCTTTTAGTTTTTGGGCCAGGATGCTGACATTTGCTAATGCCCTGGATAAGCTGGAATTAAATCTATACAACTAGTCTGAAAAAAAAATCTCTTTTACTTCAACAACAAATTATTTTTCTGCCCAGAAAGAACCATAAGGCTCACTATTGCTATGATGGTAATAAAGCTTTCTAATAACTTTTGGAGTGGACTTTGTCTACGGGGCTCTGGAATGCTGTTTTTACATGAAGAACTATAAAGCGTTAATGTCAACATGGCCACATTTTTTCACATGAAGAGATCTGCTGTCATCTAATTCAGTGTATTTGGTAAAATATATTTTTTGAGAAAACTTTTCCAGTAGTGGAGCCAGCTGCTAGATAGTTTATGTTTCTTCCTAATAAAAATTCTCAGGACATGGTCCCAGTCCTTCATTTATATGTTCCTGCCAATAATATACTTTGGACAACTATTTTAGTTTTATTGTAAGTGCATTGGATTTTAGGGAAGTGAGTTTTCTTTTGATTTGTTTAAGTGTGTGTGTGTGCGTGTGTGTGTGTGTGTTACTGCCTGCTAGCCAGAGTGTTCTCTTTCTCCCTCTTTTGCTTCTATCTTTTCTTAATGTTCCTTTCCCCAAATTAATGGCTATCTGTATGCTTTCCAAATATTCAGTACAACTCAACACCTCTAAAACCCTAGAAAGTCCTTTTTAGTCATTTAAAATAAGGAAGCAGAGACTATGGTTTAGTGTCCTGAGTCCTGTCCGAGCTCTAGATCAGTTGTTTCAGTGGTCAATATTCTAACTACATGGAGATCAATTACTCTATAATCACTAAGCCCTTGATTTGATTTGATTTACCTACATTGACCAGTTTGCTTCCATGACATAATTGTTCTGCAATTAAATACACATTGTTTTGTATTCCTATTACTGGTTATATCTGTGGAAGCAGCCATTTAGAGAAAAAAATCATTACTAGGTAATACCAGGAGGACACTTGTAAATGTTTCCGTCAGAATTAGAGTTCCAGTTGTAATGAGTATACACTAAAGGTATGAATGAAATTCTGGGGTTGATCATGTTGGATTGGTTTGATTGCTTCATCTGGTCAGGATCCTTATCAATTTGCTCAGGTGACCGATTTACTGATTACACATACATGGCAATGAAGTTACCCAACAGTTTATTCAAAATGGTCATGAGAACAACAGCATCCATCCACTCATTCACTAGTTCACTCATATGTTTATTTAGCATGCAATGTGTTCTGGATATTCTGGAAACTGGGAACACAATAAGGAATAAAACATTTTCTGCTCCAAGAGGGTTACATTCTAGTGTAGACATAAACAGCAAGAAAGCAAATAATTCATTCAGGAGCTGTAACTGAGACAAATGTTGAACAAAGAAGAAAACAAAGACACAGAGAACAATCATTTTATAGTGAATGATGAGGGGGAGTCAATTTGAGGTGGTGACATTTGAACCACCCACTGGACTTCAGAGTACAGTCAATGTGTGATACTGATGTTTCTGTTTGTCCACTTACTTTCTTCTCAGAGGGAGCTTGGAGATTTTTAGTTTTTAATTAATTTCTCTATCGTCTATAAAAAATTACTTCTAAACTGACTTACCCCTGTTTTTTTTTTTTTAGATTTTTCTTTTCTGCAGATTTTTACAACTGGTAGAAGATGACACAGATGAGCAAAATTTTTCTGAAAGCCACAAAAGATTATTATGAACTCTTTGTTCACTCAAGCATATCTTCTCTAGTTTTTTTCTTTCCTTTTTGATTAAGAGACTGTTTTCTTTTCCCTACAAAGATAATGTCTATTGTAAACAGAACTTAGGCAAATACTCAGGCAAAAGTCTGTTTTAAAACGTAGAAATGAAACAACTTTACTACTAATAAAGTGTCTCTTCCTCACAAATCCTACTTCTTAAATAGTATTTCAGTCAAATCTCCCAAATCTTGCTCCAAAAAAACTGAATGCCTTTGAAATTCTTGTAGTTCTAACCATACAGTGTGTCTGTTGTGAGTTTTTGGTTTCATTTCAAAGGTTTCTCTCCCTTTTTGAAATCATCTAAATAAAGTATCTGAGCTGTTGGGATTTTTCCACAGTTTATTAAGTTGGTTTGAGATGCTAATTGAATTTAGGAGCTTTTCCAAGGGTAGATCATGGTTGTGTGAATGCATTGTTTCCTGTCTGTGAGGACTCAACTTGTCTGAAGCAGCAGTCAGTTCTACATGTAGCTGAAGACATATTAACCCAGATGCAGGACATTCTTCAGAAATAATAATAACTAGTATTTATTAATGTTATTCATATGCCAAGAATTGTTCTAAAACTTATTTTTCAAGGTCTGTGGTTATCATTATTTTATAGGAAAGGAAACAGACATACACAAGTAACGCTCTTAAGGTCACACAACTACAATGTGGCAGAGCCAGATATAGAACCTAAGTGGACTGGATCTGTGTGTTACAATCTCTTAGATCAGTGATGGGGAACCTTTTAGAGCAAGGGCCCAAACTGCAACCCAAACCCACTTATGAATTGTAAAGCACTAGCACTGCAATTAAACCTGAACACTGAGGTTTTAGTTAAGAAAATATGACACATACATCAGTGACTTTTGTCTTAAAAGAAAAATAAACATGCATGCCACAGGTTTGCCACCACTGCCTCAGACAAGGAATTTGAAAAGAGAAGAGATTTTGGCTCACAATTTTAGAAGTTCTGGTTCCTGATTAGTTGGCCTCTTTGGTTTGGGCCTGTGATGAGGCAGCACACTATGGTGTGCAGCGCAGCATTGCTCACCTCATCAGCAGGAAGTAGTAGAGGAAGAAGAAAGGTCTGAGGTCTCACAATCCTGTCTGAGAGCACCCTATCAACGAGCTAAGAACCTCCCATTAGTCCCTAGCTCATAAAGGTTTCATCACCTCACAATAGCACCACTCTAGGGACCAAATCTTTAACCAGGGGCATGGGGAGGGGAGCGCTTCAAGATTTAAACTTTAGCAATCTGGAACTTGTCTTCTTAACTTCTACTTTACACTGTCCCTCAATGTAAATCAATGAGGGCTTTAGGAGTTGCACATTTAGGCAGTAAGCACAGATGTGACCTCATAGGTGGCTTATGTTCTGGCATCTGTCCTAATTGGTTGATTGCTGGCCCATTCTGATTGGTAAGAGCCTATGCCATAGTAACTGGCTTCCTTGGTAGCTTTCCATTTACCTCATCTCTGAGGTCTGGCTCCACGTTCTGTGTCTCATTTTGTTGCAGGGATTAACAAGGTGAAGATTTTGTGGCTCAGTTGTAGTAAATGCAAAATAGCTGAAATCATTCTTTGTGTACTTTAAAAATTACCTGTTTGAAGCCATTCACTCATTAAATGAGGAAAGTAAGGCTCACAAAGTGAGAAGTTTCCAGACTTACTCAGATAATCCTAGTCTGTAACCCAGGTTTCCTGAACACTAGGCAACCTACTGTATGTGACTTCCTCTCCTCAACTCCATGCACGGACTGTGGCCTAGGAAGCATAGAAACAGGCAGGTATTGGCAGGACTTGGTGGGGGAAAGAGGAAATTAAAATTTTTACTATGTCATATTCCATCAAGTCATTTCAAGAAATTGCCAAAATGGCTGATTTCCATGGAATTGTTCTACCTGGTCCTACCAATCGCTTCTCACTGGTCTCCTGTGTTGCTTCATTCTTGGAAACCTCCCCCCAACATATATTGATACTCCCCAAGTGTATCAATCCCTCATCTCTATTTAAAATAATTCAGTTATATTGTTTAGGCCTTTGACTTACATCACTTTCTTTACCACTGACATGTCACCAATGATTTATACCTATTTTCAGATTACTCTTCTTTCCCAAGATTCAAGTTTTATTTCAAATTGTCTGCTGCACAATCATCCAAAAGTAAAGCCCATTACTTTCCCTTGCCTAAATATACATTTCCTCCAATATTCCTCCTTCATGGAAATTGTCCTGGTTAATGCTATGAACCTGGCCTCCCAAACACCAAGGCTCCCTGGTTCACATCCTTTTATTGTCAAGCTCTATTGATTTCACTACTGAAATATCTCAAACCTGACCTCTCCTTCTCACCCATACTCCAATGCAGACCTGTGTATTTGTCTCTTATACTTAAAACAATGTTCTTTTGAAGTCTTAGTGTGTACAGAATAATGTACAAGTCATTAGTAAGCCTTGTGCCCAACATCACATCAAGAAGTACTGTGTTCACTGAGTTCCATCAAAACCTAGCCTCCTCAGTGACTTGGGGGCTGACATTCCACTGATTATATTTAATGACATGAAAGCCCTAATCCTTATTAAAATTCAAATATCCAAGGTGGAGTACCATTTGTAGTTGTCATCAGTATGTATAGTGAAATGTGTAAGTGATTTAGGTGTACAAGTTTGTAGATATGTGGATGAAGAACATGGACTATTCAGATAATTGTGATAAGAACTTACCCAAGGAATGGAAGATTCTGAGAGATGAAGCTGGAGATGTTGACCTGCTAGAGAGGTGGTTTGCTCAGTGTTGCTGAGGACCATCCCTAATGATAACTAAATAGGATCATAAACCCCTTCTCTCTAATGTTCTTCTCCTTATCTGGGTACAGCTATTTGTTGCCAAGCTTGAAGGAGTCAGAAATGATAACAGCAGAAGTAAAAGTCAGAGCGAGACTTACAAGATTTTGAAATGAGTAGGTGAGACCATAGTGTTAAAAAGCTACTTGTGAATTTATTTAACCCACGTTGTATTAAGTTCACTTTCTGCCTCATGGCAGCCTGTGTAAAGTTCTCTGTGTTGACCTACATTTGAGGAGAGAATGTCAATGGCACATTCCTTACCCATAGTTTGATGTTGAGGAAACAGCTTCTCATAGGGAGTCTTCTTGCTGTAGCATTCTTCCTCTTCTGCTAAGCCTCTTTCTTTAAGCTTCCAAATATGATTTTACCCCCAATTATATTTATTCTTTTGGATATTACTGCCAAGGAACCCTATCTATTTAAGTAGCTATTCCTATAGAACAAATTCTCTTTAGCTTTCTTTATAGCCATTAGAAGAACATTCAGATTTGGTTTTGGTGACTAGAAATTGGATTAATATTATTGGTCAAAATTTTAGAAAAGGCTAGCTTTTATGGCAAAGAGAATTATTTCATGCCACAGACTTGTGGCAGGATAATTTTTAAGCCCAACTGAATAATGAGGAGAAGTTTTCAAATGCAGCTGGATTTCTCCCAACAACTATCAGACACTATTCAATTAACCCTGCAGATATCAACAGGCAATTCAATTCCATCTGATTTTTTCAGGAAAAACTGGATTGTTTGTGAGTAGTTCAACTGACTCTCACCTTCTCAGGCAGAGCTCAGTTATAGGAAAGATGAAGGACATATGTTTAAATGAATTCTTAGTGGATGTCACGTAAGAATTCATCATATGTATTTCTGCACTGAGAAGTTGTACTGTTACAAGGAAAAACATTTAGGATGGAATAAAACTTATGTACAACAATTTATTCTTTCATTAAACAGTTTGTGTTATGCCAGGCACTATGCTAAACTATAGATATATGGTGACTATTGCTGACAAGTGCCAGCCAGCAGAAAGGCAGGCTTATAAAGACATTACAGTGGGCCCTCATCCATCTTATTCACCACGTCTGGTACCATGCAACTTCTGCCTCTTTCTGAAAGCCAAAATGGCCACGAAAGATAAAAGTTTTAAATTGATTGAGAACATGGAGGCAACTGTGACAGCACAACCAAAGACATTCATGAAAAAAGACTCTCAGAATTGCTATAGAAAATGTCAAGGACAATCAGATGTGTGTTTGAAGTGATGGAAGTATTTCGAGGTGAATCAATAGCAATATGCCTTTTACTATAATAAATTTTTTGTTGTGTTTTGTTCTGAGACAGAGTCTCGTTGTATAACTCAGGCTGGTGTTGAACTCACAGCAATCCTCCTGCCTTAGCCTCTCAAGTGCTGGTATTACAGGTGTTCACTACCATGCCCAGTTTACTATAATAAATTTTTAATATTTAAATATTCACCATATTTTTATCACACCTGATACATTTTAATCTCATCATCATTGTCTTCATCATAGTGGTAGACATGGGGGAAAATGGGGGATTGACATTCAACTTCCATCTCTCCTGACTTCCTGTTCTTCAGTGACTGGAAAACTAAAAGAGGCACTTGTTAAACTCCTTTGCAACTAAAGCTCTTAATGAGATTAAGGTTTCTTCAACTAGATATACACAAATGAAGTTTGAAAGGCACAAGGGACATCTTTTTTGTTGTTTGCATTGTTTTGCAGGCAAGCACACTTGTAGATACATAGTGGTTTTATTTTATTTTAAGGATTTCAGTGTCTGGTCACTGGCTTCATGAGTATCAGGAGGTGGGGTGTGGAGCATCCACTTTTATAGATCTAGCAGATCTAGTTGCATGGAACTTATCTTATAGCTTCCTATTGCAGAAGCAATGTCCTCCTGATCTCTCCCTGGATTATGGCGAGGATGCTGTTTGGGAAGCTAGCATTCAGGTGGGAACCTTATTAATCCCTAATTTTCTGACAAGAGGCTGAGAAAGCAGTTTCTCTGATGGCCAGTCCTGCAGGGTTGGATTTGGAGGCCCAGCCTTTCTCTTATTCCTTCCTAAGGAATTTATAAGAATCTCTGGGCCTCTATCAGATCTGCTTCTACTTGAGGTAGCTGGAGTGGTGTGGTGATTAGGATAGAGTGTCAACTTTAGTTGGCTTTGGGATCTCTCGGGGGATTGGTGGGGCATACACCTGCATGTCTAAATGAGTCATGGAGATGTGGCCTTGAGGTCTAAGTCTGATGCCTTGCTCTTTCCTCTCTGGCACTGTTCCCTTGCTCTGCTTCCTGTTTGTCACAGACTTTGTTGCAGCTCTACCATGTCAGTCCACCATGATATTTCTACCCTATAGACTGCTGACCACGGATTCAATCCCTTAAACATGAACCAAAGTAAACCATTTCTCATTTAAGCTGTGTGTTTTGAATAATTTTCTCTCGTTGCTGGGACAAAATTGCTGACACCCAAAATTAAGAAAGGAAAGGTTGGCGCGAGGCTGTGAGTTCAATCCCTGGTGCCACAAAAAAAAAAAAAAAAAAAAGGAAAGGTTTATTTAGCTCATAGTTTATGGAGGTTTCAATGTATAATCAGCTAGCTCCAAAGCAGGGTGGTATGGCACAGGGGCAATACTTCAAGCGGGGAGAAGACAGGAAAAGCAGCCAGAGCAAAAAGGTGGTATAGCACTCACAATCTCCATGCCCCCTTCTTGCATAGGATGAGGATGCTTACAAAGTGAGGACCCTGGCCCCCTGATGAGTTAAACCTCTAAACTTTTCAAGTTGACACAATGTATCAAGCATCACAATCCAATTGGCAACCAGACACGTTTCTTTAAATTGGCCTCCAGATATAAACACATGCTGATTCTTATCATTTTACAACTTGAATGTTATAACACAGGTTTAACAATCCTTAAGAACCAGTATTAAGTCTATTATCATATAACTTTATATACTTTGTATACAATCAGGGGAATACAAAGGAATGGGACTGAAGCAAGTTCAAAATCCAGCAGGGTAAACATTAAGTCCTATAGTTCCATATCTAGCATCTGTAGCAATCTGTGGCAAATTGTGAGCTCCAAAGGGCTTGAGGGATTTCACTCTTATGGCACTTCTGGTGGTTGTAGCTACCATGGATTCTCTCTTAGGCCTGCTTTGCTCCCTCCTTGCAACTTTCCTTAGATAATCCACATTCCTGGCTTTTCCAAACTTCTGGGGTCTCCACTGCACCTTTGGCTTCATCCTTACAGCTTCACACATTGTCTTCCCAGGGGCACACTGCCTGGCCTCCCAGGCCTTTTGAAATCAGGGTAGAAACTGCCTTAACCCCTCAACTGTTGCATTCTGCACGTACCTAAAACCAGTGCCACATGGATTCTGCTAAGGTCTGCTGCCACCTGGAGCAGTTACTGAGCTTTCCTCTCTCTTGGTTGTAGGGGTCAAATGCCTGAATCATTGGGCACTATGAATCCAATTCTGAGGAACAAATTTTCTATGCTGCCACTATTCTGGAGCATGGTGCTCTATAGTTTTCTCTTCAAAGCAAAGTCTTTCACTTTTGCAGTTTTGAGGCTGCCAAGGGTGGAGACTTGCTGCTTCTTGTGATGCCTTCAGGCCATCTTTTCTATTCTTCTGTTCCTTCTCAGCAACCAAGATCTTCTCAGCTCTATCTTTGTAGTCCATATCTTTACTGGAGTTTCCTTTCTGTCCAAACTCATAATTTAAATCATCCTGGTGGACTCTTTGCTCTAAATTCTCAACATAAATCTGGCTAAAAGGTTCTAACAATAGCCATGCCATTGCCTCAACATTCAGCTGCCTTGAAATTTCTTTTGCCAGATTAATTAGTCTGCCACCCTTATTCTCAGTCTCAGGCAAAGTCTCTGGATAGGAGTAAAATGCAGACAAACTTTCTGCCAAGTCATAAGACACATAATCTGGAGTCCAACAGCCTATGCAGTTCTTCTTCCCAGCAGAAACCTCCTGAGTCTAGTCTTTACTAGCAGGATTTCTATCAGCCTCTTGATCTTCTGAGGTCTGACCAGAATCTCCCATGCAGAATAGCCTAAGACATTCCAGGACTACTCTTTGAGGAGACATCTCCAAAATTTCCAAACTCTTCACACAAGCCATTCCCAAAGGCTTTCAAACCACATAATCAGGTACAGTCACAGCAATGACCTCATTCCTGGTATCAAATTCTCTCTTGTTTATTTTTCTCTCATTGCTGGGACAAAATGCCTGACACTCAAAATAAAGGAAGGAAAGATTTATTTAGCTCACCGTTTGTGGAGGTTTAGTCCATAATCAGCTGGCTCCAAAGCAGGGTGGTGTGGTACAGGGGCAGCACTTCAAGAGGGGGAGAAGACAGGAAAAGCAGCAAGAGCAAAAAGGGTGGGGGGATGCAGCATTCACAGGCTCCATTCCCTCTTCTTGCACAGGATGAGGATTTTTACAGTGTGAGGCCCCTGCCCCCTGTTAAGTTAAACTCCTAAACTTTTCAAGTTGACATAATGTATCAACCATTACACTGTGGGTGTTGGGTATTGTGTCTAGCAATGGGAGAGCTGATTAATACAAGTTGTTTTTGTTTTCTTCCACTGAACCTAGTTGAGAAAATCATCATCAAAAAGCTTTTGTGAATAAAGGTTCTAATTTTTAATACTGTACAGAGAGAAACAGAATTATTTTTCTTCCTTTGAGGAGCTTGCACTCTAAGACAAACAGAAGATAAATCCATATTTACCAAGGAGATAGAGCATAGTTGAAATATTATATACAGATCACAGGGATAGAGGATAGAGGTGGAGAAAGGAGAATATAAAATTACTGAGTTAAACACCCAAAATTAATGATGCAAAGAAAAGTAATTAAACCAGGATATGCACAACCAAGAAGAAAAAAAAAAAGAAATCAGAGAGAAATTTCATAACTTTGGAAACTGAAAGCATTGACAACAAAAGAAAAAGTAAGTAAGTTGAGCATTATCAAAGTTGAAATACTGTGCACTGTTTTATTTACTCCTCTCTCATTTCTGAGACAAAATACCTGACACCCAAAGTTAGAGAAGAAAAGATTTATTTGGCTTACAGTTTGTAGAGGTTTTAGTCCATAGTTTTCTGGCTCCAAGGGAGGGTGGTATGGCAGAGGGGCCTCACAATGGAGAAACAGTTCATGGCATGCAGAAGGTAGCAAGCAGCAAGGTGACAAGCAAGTAATGAGCAACAAGTAACAAGCAATGATCAGTGACCCTCTTCCTGGCCTTTATGTCTTATCCACTCAGAGTTGTTGTAATGGTTAATACATTGTGTCAACTTGAGATGGTCAGAAGTGATTTAGCAGGGGGCCAGGGCTCTTACTTTGTAGCTATCCTCAGCCTGTGCAAGAGGAGGACACAGAGATGGTGGAAATCTACTCCCATCCGAGGGGAGTAGCCTGCTACAGTATAAGGGAGGAAAAAGAGACTTGTTCTTCCCTTTTTCGCTCTTGCTGCATTTGCCGTCTTCTGCTGCCTTGAAGTGTTGCCTCTGTGCCATGCCACCCTGCTTTGGAGCCATCTAATTATGGACAGAAACTTCCACAAACTGTGAGCTAAATAAACCTTCCCTTCCTTAATTTTTATTGCTGGACATTTTGTCCCAGCAACAGGAGAAAAGTAATTAAAACAGTTGTGTACCCTTAATCCTACTCAGAATTATGCCAAACCTATTGGTGGACAGATTTAGTAATCACACACCCTTAATCTCAGCATCACACACTAGATTCAGCCACCTCTGAAAAAGCCCCATCTATGACCACAAGAGGCTTTGCAGTGGTGGTGGTGGGGCACCTGGACATAAGGCAAAACATGCATCAAAGGGTTAGATATTGACAGAGTGAAAAGACAGCCTACAGAATAGGAGAAAATGCTTTCAAATAATGTGTGATAAAGGATTAATATCCAGCATATATAAAGGACTACAGTTCAATGTGCAGATTAAAAAATGGGTGAAGTACTTGAATAATCATTTCTCCAAAGAAGATATACAAATGTCTGCCAAGCACATAAAAGATGTTCAACATCACTAATTCATTAGATAAATGTAAATTAAACCATAATGATATATCATTTCACATACACTGAAATGAATACTATAAAAAAAGAAACAAAAAATCAGAAATAACCAGTGTTGGTGAGGTTGTGGAGCTATTGAACACTTGTGCACTGTTAGTAGGAATATGTAATGGTGCTGCCTCTGTGGAAAATTGTATGGCAGCCACTAAAAAATTTTAAAATAAATATTACCAAATCAGTTAAAGTTTCACTCTGGGTATATTTAAAAGGAATAAGACAGATATTTGTAAGCCCAGGTTTGTAGCAGCATTATTCACAATAGCCAAAAGTAGAAGCAACTCAAGTGTTTATTAATGAAAATGATAAACAAAATGTGGTATAGACATCTAATGTGAAAGTATTGAGACAATGATAAATTCTCACTCATGCTACAACATAGATGAATTTTGTAGACCCTTTGCTAGGTGAAATAAATACTCACAAAGGATAATTTCTGCATTGTTCCACTTTTATGAAGTACCTGCAGTAGTCAAAATAGGAGTAGAAAGTAGAATTTTAAGTGGAGTTGCTGGGTCTATGGTAATTTCTATTTTTAAATTCTAACTGATGTACAGTTTTCCACAAAAACTGCACCATTTTTAAAATAAGCAACATAGGATAGTCAAATTCATAGAAGCAGAAAGTAGAATGGTTATCAAGAAGTTGGGGGAGAGAGTGAGAACTGGCTGTATAATGGACACAGAGTTTCAGTTAGACAAAATGAAAAAGTTCTGGCATGGCACACATTTGTAATCCCAGCACTGAAGGAGCCTGAGGCAGAAGGATCACAAGTTCGAGTCTCACCTGTGAAACTTAGTAAGACTTTGTCTCAAAGTAAAAAATAGAAAAGGGTGAGGATGTAACCAGGGGGTAGAGCAGCCTGAAATTCAATCCCCAGTAAGGGGATAGGAAGTTCTGGAGATAGATGGCAGTAATGTTTATATAACAATATACTAAGTGCCACAGAAATGCACACATAACAATGGTAAATTATATGTTATGTATTTTTGTCATATTTTTAAAAAGCAGGAAAATCTAAGAGGTTTTCATTTGGAAATGATGAAAGAGGTAGGTGCTTAGTAAGATATGCAGAATGGAAGAATTAAGGGACCGAAGAAAGAAAAATGGGAGAGATGTTCTTGAGAAGCTTTGGGAATGGGTTTCATTATAGAGAGTCACCTATCCCTAATCTTTCAAGAGATCAAACACATACATGTATATACTCAATTTAGCATTATTTTTCCTTAAATGAGAACTAATAATACATGTGCACAGTGTTGATGTTGTATGTTATGCTCAAGATAGCATTTCATGATCCCATATATCCATGTTTAAATGTCAGGCTTAATTCTTTAGCAGGACATTTTAATCCATTTATAATATAAAATAATAATATCATTTGGGAACTGGCATGCATGAAGTAATTGTCCAGGTTAACTTCTAATAGTTTGACATATATTTTTATTGCCATGACATCACATAAAAATTTCATTCAATTATGGAAGATAATCTGTTGGGAAGAAGTGCCAATGATGTTTTTAAAAGGAGTTGTGAGCCCTGGAATGCTTTGATTTCAAAGTAATTAATTCCAAGGGGAACCTTCCTGAGATGAAATAGTGAGGTTATTTGGTCATGAGAGTGCTCATAGTCATGAAGGAGAAAAAAAAAAAAAAGAAGAAGCACAATTCTTTCATTAAGTTGGCATTGCATCAGGAAAAAGAGCTAAAAAATGATTGATTGCAAATATAATGTAGGGGATAGAAGCATCTGGTTCAGGCATAAATAACAAAGGCTCTTCAACATATGGCACTAATTTGAGTTTATGCCTCTGTGATCCCACCTTTCAAACTGCTGCGTCTTTCTCAGGACAGGCTGCCTGGGGTGTTGGAGGGAACCAGGTAGAATGGGGGAGAGTCAGTATCTTCCTGGTCTGTCTCTGTGAAGGGGAGCTGTTCTGTATTAGCGCATGCGTTTTCGCAGGTGTGTGTCTCTGGCTCCAATTCATCTACAATCACAGCTGCGAACCCAAGAATAAAACGGTTTTAAGTCTAGTGGCCTTGATTAGAAATTGGACTAAAAACATTGAGGCACAAACATTTCATTAACTCTACTCCATTTCTAATGCAAAACTGAAAAACTAGGTTTTGCAAAGCACAAAAAGACAAGGTTTTCTTAAGTCCACAACTCCACACCAAAGGGAATGAAGATTATTTAGCTGTAGCAAAACCACAGAGGACCAAGCAGTCCCTTCCAAGTTTGTGGCATCAAATGAATACTTCTTTCATTGGTGATGCTTAAAGGAGAGTTGCGGAAGCGTCATTCTAACTGTCTATTCCCAGACGCATGCTCTGAGGTGTGTATCTGCCTTCAGACGTGCTCGGACTCTGGCAGCCACATGGAACCTGAACACTGGGTTCTGCAGCCCACTCCTGTCAGCTCATGATAAGAAACCAGGAAAACATACATTCACAGAGAGGGCTACAGATGTCCAGTGGACCTGAGGTAGAGACATGTTTCCTTTGCATATTGGGCACTGTGGCTCCTCCTGCTTTCAGAATATGCCATGTTGAAATCTGCCATCCTTTGATTTCCTGAGGAAAGGATTCTTTCCCATGGCATAGCCCTGAATGCTTCACTCTGGGCCTGACACTGACAGCTTGGTAACTCAGCCCATGACTTGCATAATTTCTCAAAGACCTTGCTGCTCTTGGAGAACCAGTCCTGTTCTCATGAACAGCCATCCTGTCTTCTTGCGGGAGAAACTGCTCAACTTTTCATGACCCTTCCTCATGAGTCTAATTTTTTAAATTAAATTTTTCACAAAGCAAAACAAACAGTGGCTCTCTACGCTGACTGGTTTCCTGCCAGCTGTCTTCCACTACCCGAGCAGAGTCTCAGGCAAGTTCCAAGGATCCAGGGCTCAACGTGAGCCCTCCCCAACCTTAAGATGTTTTATGTAGATTATTCTAATGTGTAAGAGGAAAATTTGTCTTTTCACTTTTCGTCTTCATTGCTAACATATCTGAATGTTCCTGACAGCAAAACTCCCAGTCTTTCTATTTGTTGAGGACAAGAGTCTCTTGTCTCATGTTTTGTTGTTGTTGTTTTCATTGTTTTGTTTGTTTGTTTATTTGGTTTTTTGAGACAGGGTCTCACTATGTAGTTCAGGCTGGCCTTAACTCACTCTGTAGCCCTGACTGGCCCCAAGTTTGCAGTGATCCTTCTGCCTCAGCCTCCCTAGTGCTAGGATTACAGTGTGCCACCATACCTGGTCATGCTTTGACCACAGGAAACACAAGTAAACAAGTTAGTGGAATTTTTCTCTCTCAAAAATGACTCATGTAAAGGTGTTTCAAGATAGTGTAAACACAGAATCTAACTCCTCCACTTCATCCATACTTAGAAAATCTCATGTTGATAACTAATGAGTTTTAAAAGACTGATTTCAGCTCAAAATTTCAAATTAGGAAGTTCATCTCATATTCTAAGGATATCTTCCAAAGATTTATAATCTCCACAAAAATCTATCTACTGGATAACTGGTGAAATAGCGTTTTGGGCCCATGAACAGTCCCCTGCTACAAGGAATATGATCAACCAAAATACAAATGGACAACACTTTGATGCCCATGGATCTTATAACGGAATTAGCATATTTTTCTGTAAAGGTGGTGACTGCTAACCAAAACAATTTCATCTCTCCAGGAGACCACTCCTCTCAGAGAACAACATCAGAATAGACTGGGATGGGGGATAATTTAGAGGACTGCTATAGATTGAATCTAGCATGTCCCCCAAAGGATAGGAGATGGTAGAATCTAGAAGTGGACGCTACTTGGGGTTCTTAGTTCATTGGGGCATATTCTTACAGGCGATACAGGGACTTCAGCACCTTTCTCATCTCCTTTTTATTTTTAAGAATAGAACTTGAAGGGACATATTTCAACCCTGACTTTGCATATCTTCTAGGCAGCATTGGGCATTTGTTGATTGTCCTTACATTTTTTATTATTTTCTTTTTTTCTCTTATTTTAAAGAGAAAAAAGAAATAACAGAAAAACCAAGAAGCAAACAAACAAAAAAAAAAAACAGCAAAAGCAAAACAGCAACAAAGAACAATAATACCTATATAGGTTTTCAAAACGAGATGATAGGAATTTAACAATGGTTGTCATATTGCACACTGTTATCTTTAAAATATTACTCAGGTCAGCAGATATAGGAATAAAACAAAACAATAAAATGGGTCAAATCGTTGGATCTCAAAAACAAGATAGAAAGAAATCCCCCATAGTTGCTATACTGCATATTATTATCTGCCAAATAGATGTTCAGACTACCAGCTTTAGGCCTGCAAAGTCAATCAAACAATACAAACATTAAGCTATTTATTTATTTTTTTACTTCGGTTGCTATCATCTCAGCCTGACTTCCTACAAATCAGGCCATTGCTTGCGGGATGGGTGAAGGGGTGCTGGGTGTTGCTCTTCTTGTCTTCCAGCCCGCACACTGGCTGTCCCACAGAAGGCGTGGTTTGGCTTCTTGATTCTCTTCCAGTTCCCCATGGTGGCTGCTCCTGGCTCACAGGAAGGTGTGGTTTTAACCTGAAAAACAAAAAAAGAGTCAAAACAAAATAGGAGATTAACACTGGTTAATACATTGAGTATTGTTATCGTCAAAGCAGTTGTTCAGATTACAAAATACTGTCATGAAAAAAATGATCGAACGAGTGAAAAATGAAATCACAAACTGTTCTTTTTGATGAACTAACAGAGACTAAAGAAAAAACAATAAAAACAATGGTAAAATATTTCAAAATAAAATTGTAGGAGAGTAACAATGGTTCACACATTGTGTATAGTTATTTTCAAAGTAGTTGCTCCTATTACAAGCTATAGGCATGAAAAATTGATCAAACAATTCATCTCCTTTCTGCTTCCTAGTCACCATGAGGTGATAAGCTTTGTTCTACCACTTAATCCTCACCATGACATATTGCCTGACCACAGGCCCAAAAGCAACGTGTCCAATGGACTGAAACCTCCAAAAATTGTGAGTCATTTGTCTTTTCTTTTAATACATTTATTATCTCAAGTATTTTGTTACAGCAACAGAAAACTAACTAATCCAAGGAACAAGGATGAATTATGGTATATCTGTGTTAAACTCTGTATTACTGTCCTTATACTGGAAACTGAATTATATTTGCCCAAATTATGAAACTTGGTTGTTTGCACTCATTTCTGACAAAACTTTAGAAATGCCAAGTTACAAGACTTGGGACTATAGGCTGAAAACATGGTCAAAAGTCTTTGTTAAATGTAAGAGATTCTTGCTGTCTCTGTGGCATCAAAGGCTTGGAAACAATCTACACAAAGAAGGTAACAAAAAGCCCTGAACACTTGGTGCCTTTTGGAATAGATCTGTCTTACTTCTCTGTCACTGACACAATACCTGACACCTGCAATTTAAAGAAGGCTTAGTTTATTTTAGCTCAGATTTTCAGTCCATAGTTGGCAAGCTTTGAGGCAGAAAAGGATGGCAGAGGGGACTTGTGGAGGAAAAAGTTCTCAACCCATAGCAGCCAGGGGCCACAGAAGGAAGAAAAGAACCAAAGACAAGAACACACCCTTCCAGGTTATACCCCCAGTAATCCCCCGTCAGCCAGGCCCCATGATGTAAGAGCACATTCAATCACTGATGCTGCCACCATGATCCAGTCACCTTCCAGACACTTGAAATTTTTTGGGAAAAATTTAAATCTAAACTGTAGCATTCTACCCTTGCTCCCAGAAGGCACACATTCATCTCACTATGGAAAATGCATTTAATCCATCTCTAAGAGTCACCAACTTTTAAAAACAGTGTCAGCATTGCTGAAAAGTCCAAGTCTGGCATTTTTGAGACTCAAGGCAAACTCTTAGCTGTGAGCCCTGTAAAAATCAAAAAGAAAGTTAGACACTTGCAACACAGAATTTCACGGAGTAAACATTCTTCTTTCTTTCCTTCCCTCCTTCTTTCTTTCTTTCTTTCTTTCTTTCTTTCTTTCTTTCTTTCTTTCTTTTAACTGGGAATCAAACTCAGACCTTGTGCTTGCCAAGAAGGTACTTATGTCTCTGAGCTATATCCCTGACTTGAACCATCATTCCCATTTCAAAAAGGAGGACAAGAGGGATAGCAAGGAATTGAACTGAACTGAAAATCAGGGTAAATATTAAATCTACTCCATGGTCAACAGCCTGGACAGGTTAAGATGAAATGTAAGCTGCAAAGGGCTTGGACAGTTCCATTTCTATTGCATTGCCAGTTGCAGCCCTCATAGATTCTCTCTTGGGGTGGCTCTACTCTCTGCCTGAGGTTTTCCTCAGCAGATATTTCATGTTCCTGACATCTCCTGCAGTCTCTACTGCACTTTTGACTTGACTCTCAAAGCCTGCATCTCCAAACCTTTCTAAACTCTTACAAACTCTTTCCAAAGGCTTCTGAATCAGGTATACTTAGCAATGACTCCATTTCTCTGGTACCAACATCTGTCTTAGTCACTTTCTCATTGCTGAGATACAATATCTGACACCCACAATGTAAAAAGAGAGGCTTATTTTGGGTTACAGTTTCACTCTGTCGTTGGTTGGCTCTAAGGCATAAATGATATAGTGAAAAGCCATGAGTAGAGAAAAGCTGTTCAACTCATGGGAGACTGGACACACAGAAAGATAAGAGGGGAGGATCTGGGAAAAAGAATATATTCTTTCAGGTTATTCCTCACTGACCCACCTCCAACCATGTTTCTCCCCAAATAAGACCTAATCAGAAAGTAATCAGCCTTGAAAATCAGAGATAAAAAATATCAGCCCCAATCAGCTGATCTTTACCTTCCATTACACAGTTGTCACTGAACAAGAGAATAGTGAGGTATAATCTTCTGAAGGACATTGGCCACCACCATGATAATGACCACCTAGGGCTAAATTTCTGGGTAGGCCTTATTTTTGGAGAAAATAGTAATAGCACATTGAGCTACTGAACTCTTTGAAAGATAAATCCACTGATGAATGTGATGACTCCAGAGTCCACCCATGATCCAAATCACCTTACAGACACATGAGAATTTGGAGGAATATTCTAGTTCTAAACCATAACATGAGTCTGTGATAGTTTATAAAGCTAAAAGTAGCTGTCAGCATGAACAGGATGAAAAGGTGCTTAAAATCATCTCACTGTGAGTTTCTCTCATTTCTGCCATTATTTTGCTTTATCTGGGTGCTAAATTTTTTTATTAAATATAATGGAATTAATAAATGAATGTTATGGTTTATACATTGTGTCAACTTGAGAAGTCTAGAAGCTTAATTAAGTAACTCAGCATCTCTACATCCTGGGGTGTAGAGCCCCAGCAGTTACCTGTTCATTGTGTCAATTTGAGAAGGTCAGAAGTTTAGCTGAGAGACTCAGCAGGGAGCCAGGGTTCTTACTTTGTAAACATCCTCATCCTGTGCAAAGGAAGGCAAGGAGATTTGTGAATGCTACACCTACCCTGGGGTGGAGGTGTCCTGTGTACAATATAAGGGAGGAGAAGAGGCTTGCTCTTGCCCCCTTTTACTGTGGCTCCTTTTGCTTGGCTGCTGCCTTGAAGGGCTGCACCAGTGCCATGCCACTCTGCCTTGGTGCCAGCTGATTATGAACTGAAACCTCCAAAAACTATAAGCTAAATAAACCTTTCCTTCCCTAATTTTGGGTGTCAGGTGTTTTGTTTCAGCAACGAGGGAAAAGTAACTAAGACAATGAGTTATAAAAACTACCCATACTGATGATAGTCATTCATGTAAATATTCAGAGGAACTTTACATGTTTAGAGAATGTTTTAGTCGGGGTTTGCAAGGGAAACAATTTAATACAGGGCACATAATTTATAGTATTATTTTATAATAGTTATCCATAGAGTCAAATACAAAAGAGTACAGGGAATCTGTATACACACTAAAGACCCAAAGAATTCAGCAGAGGGGCTGGATCCCATAGCAATGTCCTGCATGAGTTCAGCTAAAGACCTAGAGCCCATGGCAGTGTCACTCATGAGTCTAACTGGAGGCCCCGAGCCAATGACAATGTCTCATGTAAGTCTGTTTCATGAATCTGCACTGAGAAGGTGCAAAGGTCAGCAGAACAAGCTAGAAAGTCTGTGCCAGTGGGATGAAGGATCTGTACCAGTAGGCTGAGTGATCTGCTCTGGAGCCAGGAAGTGACACTGAAAGTAAGGACCAGAGCTTCCCCCAAAAGTACCACAGCTATCCTCAACAACAATGAGGTCCTGAACTCCTCTGACTATGAGAATAGCAGAGTTCACATCAGGAAGCTGGCATGACAAGCTTCTCCAGGAGACTCAAGAACACACCATCTTCCCCTCTGGAGCCAGGAAGTAATGCTGAAAATAAAGACTAGAGTTCCCCCAAAGTGAACCACAGCCATTCTTAGTGACAACAAGGTCCTGAGCTCTTCTGATGATGAGAACAGCCAAGTTCATATCAGGAAAGAAATTCAGCAAGCTTCTCAAGGGAACCAACAGCAACAGGAGAACCAGCAACACTCTATTTCCTCTCCAATTCTCCTTTTTATGTTGTTGGCAACAGTCCTCAGGTGGGCCATCTATACCTAGCATGATTCAGTTCAGTTGGGTGTTACAAGTTGACCACCAGTTGTCAATCCATCACAGAGGAAAATTTAGAAAGTAACTCTGCTTCTGGAAGCTATTTAATTCTTCTGTTCTTGTTCATTTTCTTCCTTGCCTTATTATGAAGAGGAGCCATGTCAGAAGTAAGATAATGTCAAGTCTGGCAAGATGATGGAATGGTGAGCAGCAGAGAGAGAACCTCTCTGAGATTTGGTGTCCAGACACTGGAATATAGCAATGTGAGGAAGAGTAGGAGGGAAGTGGGTCCTTGGAACCCAGGAAGTATCTGAGATAAGAATTGAAGCCCATGCAGAGAGTGAAGAGAGAGACTTCAATGAAGAAGAAGGAGGTGGCAGGTGATGCTTTCTCCCTCAGCCTGGACTCATTCTGTGGGAGGGGTGGCTTAAACCTGCAGATGTGTGATGACTACTGGCAACTCTAGAGGCCTCCATGGAGAAACACATCAGTGCAATGGAGCAGTGGGTGGAATAGACTGCAGAGGAGAGGGTGACTGGCTGGTAGCCTTTTTGGAGAAGGGTCAGTTAAGCTCAGAACTCAGAACAGTAGCAGGCCAGTTGCATCTAGTGGCTCCCAGTGTCAAGGTGAGGCTGCCAAGTTCAAATTGGCAGGAGGCACATGGAGTATTACAGGCTGAACAAATTGGGATCCAGCCTCACAGCCAGAAACCAGTTTGAAAATTGAACTGAAGATTCAGGCTTGCTGGGATTATCCACTGCCCCCCTGTAAAGCTTCTGATGACTTACTAGGATTAATCAACTCAGATCTGGACTCTGTCTACCCACATTGTATACCAGTGACAGTATAGACATGCTTTGAAGTGGATAGTTTTTCTTTTCTTTTTTTTCCTTTCCTTCCTTGTTTTTGTTTTTTCGTGATTCTCGTTTTGATATGAGTGTGAACATGGTTTCTAGTTCCTTTATTGTTGTTCTTTTCTTGTTTTTGTTTATTTTTCCTCTCTTTCCCTCCTGTCTTCTTCATCACTTTCCCAAAATTTGTGTAATATTCCTTTGTCCTCCAGCCTTGCTTCTAATCTCTTCCTCTTCTTTCATTTCTCTATTTTAAAATTTTTTCCCTGAGGGTAAAATGGCCATATTGAGGATTTATTTCCTGTATAGAATTTTCTGGTTCATTTTAGATTTTTTTTTATATAGACACATACCTTGTTCATACAGTTAAAGGTGACAAATTAATAATTACTACAGTTTGTCATTTTCTAGACTGTGTTTCATGTTATTGTTATTGCTGTTTGTACCACTTTAGCCAAGATGACATTATTATTATAATCAGTTATTCTTCCTTATATACCAAGGCTGAGATTACCTAAGAGTCAGACTGTGGGCCAGTGTCAAAGAACAAGGGACTAGCTGAAGTAGGCAGCAACTTCTCAACTCCAATAAATTGAAGTGGCCAGATTTTTTTGTTTTGTTTAGTTTTTTTTTTTTTTGAGACAGCATCTCACTGTGTAATCCCAACTGACCTTGAGCTCACTATGTAGCCCAGGGAGGCCTCAGACTCACAGTGATTCTCTTGCCTCAGCCTTCCGAATGGTGGGATTACAGAGGTACAGCACCATGCCTGGCTAAGAGGCAGGATCTTGCAACAGACTTAAAATCAAAAGCCAGCTACGCCTGGAAGACATCTCTGGGAAGTAGTCATTTCCTAAGGTTTATAAATACTAGTAATACAGCTATTCACCATAAGCAATTTACAAGTATCAACCCAGGAATAACATTTAAAAACTAACAGCAAATGAGAAGACACTTAAACAAGAACCAAAACCAGATTTCCAGCTCACTAAAGGCAAATCCAGGGGGCAACATGGTGAAACAATTAGAAAGTCAGCCACCTACACTCTCTGAATTGGTAACAGCAGAAGTAATGAGGAAGATGGACAGAACCCTAAAAAAAATCAAATCAGAAATAATTTCTCAGTTAACTACAGAGATGGTGACCAAAATGAAAGACATACTTAGTGACTCTAGAGCAAGTACAGATAACAAACGAAAAGAACATCTTAGGAAAATGAGGGAAACCATAAACACTCAACATAGGAAAGAAATAGAATCCATGAAAGATTCAAACAGATATCCAGGAGATTAAGAATTCCATTGAAAATATATGAAGCATAATGACCCAGTATGAGGACAAAATATTAGACACAGAAGACAGGATTTCAGTTAGTGAGAAGATTTCTTAAAAATAGCAAGGAACTACACACACACACACACACACATACACACAAATCAATCCAACTGCTGCTAGATGATGCAAAGAAGAATAACATAAAATTGATCAGAGTCAATGAAAAAGCAGGAGCTAGAGCAAATGAAATAAAAAACCTATTCACAAAAGTAATGGTAGAAAATTTCCCAAGCAGGAAAAAAAGAATTTGACATACAGATTATTGAGGCATATAGGACTACAATTGTGCATAATAAAAAAACTATAATACAACATACAATAGCAAAGATTCCAGAAATTAAACGCAAGAACAGAATATTAAAAGCTACTAGGGAAGGGAAACAAATCATCTATAAAGGAAAGCCAGTCAGAATCACAGCGGACTTCTCAACACAAACCCTCAAGTCAAGAACACTTGGAGTGATGTATTTCAGACCCTAAAAGAAAATAACCACCAACCCAGATAGTTGCAAAACTATCTTTCAAAATTAATGGAGAAATAAGATACTTTCATGACAAAGAACACCTCAAGAAATTCATGACCACCAAACCAGCACTCCAAAATGTTCTGAAGGACATTCTAGAAAGAGATAACAAGGACTACGACTCCATGAACCCTAACAGAATGAATTCACCAGGCAAGGCAAGCAATTAAACAGGGAAAAAAGGTGAGCCAACAAGAGGAAAATAACATGATAATGATAAGTCAATACATATTCCTTATAGCCATCAATATACGTGGTCTCAATTCAGCAAATGAAAGAAATAAACTGGCAGAATAGATCAAGAAGCAAGATCCAACAAAATGCGACAGATAACAAACACATTTAATTCAAAAAGAAATTTATAGACTGAAAGTCAAATGTTGGAAAACAATACTCCATGCAACAGGAACCAAGCAGAAAGCATGGGTATTCTCTTTGTAGAAAAAGTAGATTTCAAGGCAAGACTGACTAAGAGAGATAAGATTACTACATCCATGTACAGGGAAAAGTCCAAGAGGAAAATACATCATATATGCAATAAATACCAGTGTACCCAACTGTATAAAACAAATATTAACAGACATGAAAAATCAAATAAACACTAATACAGTTGTATTGGGAACTTCAATACTCCATTGTCACAAATAGATCAACTACACAAAAAAATCAACCCGAAATATTAGAACTGAACCAAACTGTCGAACAAATAGACTTAGTAGTTGTTTAAAGAATGTTCTATCCCAGAACATCAGAACACACATTTTTCTCAGTTGTAAATGGGACATTCTTCAAAATAGACCACATACTAGCTCACAGAACATGCTTAAGTAAATGCAAAGGAATTGAAATTATTCCATGAGTATTATAGGAACATAGTACAATGAAATTGGAACTCAATGGCAAAAGAAACTACAAGAACTTCAGAAACACATGGAAATTAAATTGCACCCTCCTGAACAACTTAAGAGTCACAGATGAAATTAAAGGGGAAATAACACAGTTTCTACAATTAAATGATAATGCCAGTACAACATGCTGGAACTTATGAAGGGACACAATGAAAGCAGTCCTATGGCAGAAATTTATAGCACTGAATACACACATCAGAAAAACCGAACAAGCTCAAATAACTTAATGTTGAACCTCAAGTTTCCAGAAAAAGAAGAGCAAGTCAATCCCAAAGCTTGTATGAGGAAGTAAATTATAAAGATCAGAGCAGAAATTAATGCAATGGAGACTAAGAAAACAATACAAAGAATTAATGAATCAAAGAGTTGGTTCTTTGAAAAATTAAATAAAATTAACAAACCTTAGCCAAACTTATCAAAAAGGAAAGAGTCAAATCCAAGCAATTAGTAATGAAAAGGTTGAAATTACAACAGTCCATCAGAAATTCAGATCACCCATACCTACTCTGAGACTCTGTATTCTAATAAGACAGAAAACACAGAAGAAATGGATAAATTCCTAGATAATATGAACTACGAAAGCTGAATCAAGAAGATATAAAAATTCTAAGTAAACCAACATCATTCAATAAAATTGAAGATGTAATTAAAAACCTACCAATAAATAAAAGCCCAGATCCTGATGGATTCACTGCTGAATTCCACAAAAAAATTAGAGAAAATCTATTGCTGCTACTTCTTGAACTCTTTAATGAAATTGAAATGGAAGTAGTACTCCTAAAGCCATTCCTGGAAGCAAGTATTGCTCTGATAACCAAGACCAGAGATGGATCCAACTAAGAAAGAGAACTGCAAGCCAATCACTCTAATGAACATAGACACAAAAATCCTCAATAAGATCCTGGAAAACAGAATGCAGCCAATCATCAAGAATATTATACACCATGACCAAAAAGAATTCATCCCAAGGATGTGGTGATGGTTCAGCAAGTACAAATCAATAAATGTATACCATATTAACAGACCCAAGAACAAAAACCACATGGTCATGTCAACAGATGTAGAAAAAGCATTTGACAAAATCCCACACCCATTTATGATAAAAATTCTGCAGAAAATTGGAATAGATGATCTTTACCTGATAAAATCCATCTATGACAAACCAACAGCCAAATGGTCATACACTGAAATGGTCAAACACTGAAAACTTTTACTCTGAAATCAGGAACAAGACAAGGATGTCCACTGTCACTTTTATCCAACATAGGTCTGGAAACTTTAGCCAGAGTAATTAGAGAAGGGAAAGAAAAGGAATAATGATAGGAAAGGAAGAAATTAAATTATCATTATTTGCAGATGACATGATACTCTACATATAAGACCCCCAAAACTCCACCAAAAGACTTCTAGATTTAACAACCAAATTCAGTCACATAGCTGAATAAAAAGTTGATGCTCAAAAATCAATAGCTGCTTGTAGACAAACTCACTGAGAGAAAAACTAGGGAAACAACATCTTTCAGAATAACATCAAAACAGAAAAATGAAAAAAGAGATACATAGGAATCAATCTGATGAAGGAAGTAAAAGACCTCTACATTGAAAATTACAGCACTCTGAGCCAGTTGTGGTGCAAGTCTGTAATCCCAGCACTGCGGAGGCTGAGGCAGGAGACTCTCCATGAGTTTAAGGCCAGCCTGGGCCATGTAGCGAGTTCAGGGGATGTCTGAACTATGAAGTGAGAGCCTGTCTCCAATAAAAGAAAACCACAGTACTCTGAAATAATGAGATCAAAGAGTATCAGAAAGTGGAAAGATATACCTTGTTCTTGGGTAGGAAGGAACAATATAGCAAAAATGTCTATACTTACAAAATTATTATACATATTAAATGCAAACCTGATCAATATTAAAACAGCGTATCTCACAGAATTAGAGAAAAGAATCCTAAAATTCATTTGGAACCAGAGGAGACCTAGAAAGCAAAAACAATTCTGGGCAACCACGGCAAGGCAGGGGGCAACACAATTCCTGATTTGAAATTATACTACAAAGCTACTGTGTTAAAAGCAGCACGTGACTGGCAAAAAGCCAAACGAAACCAAACCAAACCAAAACAAAAAACCCAACAAAATAGACCCAAAGATCAGTGTAACTGAATAAAGATACAGAAACAACTCTCGGTATACTCAGCCACATTATGTTTGACAAAAGTGCCAAACACCTTCACTGGAAGACAGATAGGTTCTTTCGTAAATGGTGCTGAAAAAACTGACTTTCCACGTACCAAAGGTTGAAAATACTCATATCTTTCACCTGCACTAAACTAAAATCAAAATGGATGAAAGACCTAAATATGAAAACAGAAATACTAAATCTGTTGGAAGTTAGAATAGGTAGAACTCTTGACATTAGTGTAGGCATAGACTTTATAAACAAAACCGTGACCACACAGGAAAGATCACATAGTATCAACAACTAGGATCTCATCTTATTAAAAAGCTTTTGCACAGCAAGAGAAACCACCAACAGAGTGAAGAAACAATGTACAGAATAGGAAAAATATTTTTGCTATCTGTTCTTCAGACAAAGGACTAATATCTTAAATACATAAATAAAAAATCAGACCCTCCCGGATTTAAAGACTGAATTCAAAAAATGGGTGTCTGAAATGAATAGATGTATCTCAGATGAAGAAATAGAAATGGTAAATAAATATATGAAAAAATGTTCAACATCACTCGTCAATCAAGAGATGCAAATTAAAACAATGCTGAGATTCTATTTCACTCTAGAAAGAATGGCTGTTATCAAGAAATCAACCAATAACAAATTCTAGCCAGGCTGTGGGGAAAAAGGAACCCTTCTCCACTGTTGGTGAGAGTATCAACTGATTCAAACACTGTGGAAATCAGTGTACTTTCTCAAAAAATTAAAACTAGAGGTTCCACTCTAGCCAGCTATTCCTTTTCTTGGTAACTTTGTGAAAGAATTAAAAGTATCATAGCACAGTGATATATGCATGCCTGTGTCTATAGCAGTACAGTTTGTAATAGCAAAATCTTGGAAACAACCCAAATGCCCATCAACTTATGAATGAATAAAGATGTGGGCTTTTTAAAATTGATTTAGAGGGAGTAAAACAGAACAGCAAAATGAAACAGAACAAAACAGTGATAGGACAACCATTACTATATTGCATATTGTTATCCTCTAAATAGTTATCCAGAGTACCAGCCCCAGTCCTGCAAAGTCAACTAAACAACATAAATGTCAGGTTACTTCCTTTCAGTTATTATCATCTCAGCCTGTGTCGTGTCTAGTTGCTTATGGGTGGGGGCGGGGGGACAGAAGGCAGAGGTGGAGGCAGCTTCCTCCCCGGCTGACAGGGCTTCCGCCGGCGCACAGGGAGGCTGCACGGCTTCCTAGCTGCTTCTCCCTGGCCAGTAGGGTCTCTGCTGGTGCACAGGGGGTGGGGACTGCATTGCTTCCTTGATGTTTCTCCTCATCTGGCAGGGCTGCCACCCCTGGTTTTCTTATTATCTCTCTCCATGGACCTCAAGTCTTAGTTCAGATCCTTCCTGTATCCATGGAACCCACCCCTCTCCTTCTCTTTCTCATGTTGCTGTATTCCAGGGTCTGGACACCAAAACTTGGAGAGGTTCTTTCTCTGCTGCTCACCACTCCCCCATTTTCCTGGAAGTCAATGTGGGTTTTTTTTTTTTAATACAATGGAGTGCTACTCCCCCATAATGAAGGATAAACTAGAGACATTTCTAGGCAAATGCATGTACCTTGAAACCATACTCTTAAGTGAAATAAATCAGACTCATGTGTTAATATCACATGTTTTCTCTGGTGTAAGAAACCAAAAGTGTAAATAAGGACCAAAATTTATAATAGATATTGCAAAATGGGAAGAAAATGTTCAAATGAGAAGGGGAACAAGTGAGAGGGGGAACAGAACAAGAGGAAAAAAGAATAGAAAGTAAAATAGAAAACAAAGCTTCTGCAATAAAGAAGGGAAGAAGGGCTGATGGGAGGGAAGGGGGATGGGAAAGAAAGAAGAAGCAAAATATACCATGTACAGGTACAAATTCCTAATTATGAATGTTATCTGTGTATATCTAAATGAATGAATAAAAAAAGAAGTTACACAATGTCAAAAATGGCTAGGCATAGTTCCTGTATGGGAGACCTGAAATTAAACTGAAATGTAACTTATGTAAATATTGGTAGTGAATGAACCCCACAGGATCCCTAGCATCCATTCTTATTTAGCATTTATTTGTTCATCTAAAAAAAACCCAAAATATTATTATTATTATTGGCATTAATATGATCCAGGAGGAGTTTGGTGGATCTCTACTTTACCATGTATCAGCACAGCTCTAGATGTTCCCTGGAGATGGGGGAAGGATGGTGACAGGATGGGAAAATAAAGAAAACAGAGGAAGGTTGAGGTCAGGTGGAGCCTGCTCTCCTGATGAGAGAAAAGGAACTGCTTAACCACTGAAGCAGGTTTATTTATACATTCAGGAGGGTGATGTCAATTCCAACCCTCTGCCTAGCAACTTGTTTGCCTGGCTGGCCTGGGCACCTTGCCTTCTCCAAGCTGGAACCTCTTGTTTACATGACTTACTTTGGGCTCACTGTGTTCTCAGGGCTGGCCTTGCTTTAGCCCCACACTTATGACTTCGGCTGCTTGCTAACTACTTTGCACTCTTCTCTTCCACCATGTCAGGGACACATGTGCACAGGATAAAGCTCTCACCTGAGCACACAGTTGTATATAAGGATCACCAGCAGTAACCAGTCTCTTTCCTTGACCTCTTTTACAACAAAGGGTCATCTAACATATCCCTTCCAAGCACAGTGGGCAGAGCACTCACTGGTAAAATCAAGTGCTTGCAAACACAAGTAGTAAAGGAGGGCAGATTGTTCCGGTCAGCTCAGGTGGTGGTGGAAGGCATAGACACATTCGGACAACTAGCCAGTCACACCAGTGTCTCCAGAAGCAAAGAGCAAGAGCTTCCATTCCAGGGCTGGGGTTGTAGCTCAGCAGCACAATGTCTGCCTGGTAATCACAATGCCCTGAGTTCGATTCCCAGTATTAAACAAAACAAACAAACAAACAGACTTCCAGGCCACCTGGCATGAAGGTCAGTAGTAAATTGGGAAAACAATTGGTTTCACCTTGGGATATGTCTGGAAAACAGAGGTTAAATAGTGCTACCATAGGCCATAGAGAGGTTGTTGGAATGCTTCTGCTGCAATTGTTCTCTCATTTATCGTACGGTGTGCACTAAGATTATTTTACTGTTTGGTAACGCATTCTTTATTTGCAAAAAAAAAAAAATCCTGTTGCTAAAATGAACTTTGTCATCATCATCATCATTATTATTACCATTGACCTGGAAGGTAGAACTAGGATAAGTTAAGATGCCACAAAGCTCAGTGTTCTTACTGAAATTTGGCTCTTCACTTGAAATAGATGTTCCTGGGTTACTACAAGATTTTGATTAATTTTGAGAATTCAAAAAAAAGTTGATTCTGATTGTTTTGACAGTTTTTGTAGTTTCTCCTTCACCTCTCATTTTCTCTCAGTAATGAGGTTTTAGAGAGCACATGTTTCACGAAATCTTAACTGAATTTTAGTTTCTCAAGAATGTGTAATCTCAGAAAAAGAAAGAATAAATTTTTCAACTGCCATGGAGGTAGTAATGATATCCCTGACCATTTAAACACAAAAGATACAAATTTGCTGAAGAACTATCAACATTTACTTAAAAAAATTTTAAACATCTACTTTATAAGTAGTTATTCTACTGACCTGATGGTGCGTGTCTATAATCCCAGCACTCTGGAAGGCTGAGTGAGGAAGATCACAAGTGTGAGCCCAGCATGGGCAGTTTAGTAACTTAGCAAGAACATTGTCTCAGAATAAAAATTTTAAAATGGCTAGCAATGTGTAAAGTTCCTGTGTTCATTTCCCTATAGTACACACCTCCACAAACACACACACACACAGTGTCTAAGACAATGTAACATGTACAGATCCAGATAGTGCATTTACCTTATCACACTCTGAAGTATAACTCTTCATAAAAAGACTATTTTTCTAAATTAATTTCTCTTATGTTTCTCTCAAGGGCTCTTGTGCACATACAAAATCTCTTGTTTGCATAATTAGTGCCATTGCACGGGCTCCATTAGCAGAGGAAAAATTTTACAGATAATTAATGCCTGCTTTCTATCTGTGATATCAGATGCATGACATAGAAACACAAGCAAGTTAATACAAATAGTATGTGTGAAGCACTATGTGTGTGTCTGCTGTGTTTGAGATATCGGGGTGGAATATTAAGGAAGTGTAGGAGCTACATCTCTAGCTCTTTTTTATTTTGAGATGAGGTCTTGCTGAGTTGCTGGATTGCCCAGGTTGGGCTTGAACTAGTGATCCTTCTGCCCCAGCCTCCCAGAGTGCTGGGGTTACAGATATCAACTACAACACTTGGATGGATACATAATTTTGTGAACATATTCATTTAAATTGTCTAGAAAATTTTTATATTTGAAAATAGCTTGGAGAAAAATTTTTGGGTAAGCTCATTAATATGATATCAATTTGTTAGTATTTTTCTCAAAGCTTGTAAAAAGTAGGTAATTGTAGTCATTCTTAAGTGTCCCTTTTCATTCTCAATGATATCCTGTTTTGGACAATCAATCACATAATTCTAGTCATAGTTATTTATCCTATAGGTAGACTACCTTCTCTTCTGGGTGATCATGATATATTGATACATTTAGTTATCTCGTCTATAAATTCCACCAAAGTGACCAGAAGGGAATAAAATGCTTTAAGCCCATAAAACCAAACAGCAGAAGCATAGAGAAAACAGAAAATGCTGGAAGATGCAGATGCTGTAGGAGTGAAGGCAGCTGGGTGGTGGTAATGGAGAGAGCAGTCAGGAGGCTGCACCTGGAGTGCCTGTGGAGGGGCCAGGCTATTGTGTGAAGCTCGAGGAAAACAAGGGTGTGGGGCTTTGCATGGGGGCAGTGACAGAGTCTGGTGTGTCATCACAACCAGCATTTCCTGACCTGAGATTCTGCAAGAGGACTAAAACCTGCAGAAAGTGGTCAGGGCAATGCTTCCCTCAGTTGTCCCGAGCATGGCACCAAGTCAGCAGGACTTGGATGCAGAGAAGGTGCTCATTCCCTGCAGTGTTTGCCTTCATGCATCAGCGTGGAAGCTTCTTGCAGTGGTGCCGTTGCAATGACCCCCAGAGCTCTGTGCCACCCGGAGGAGCCTGAAAACACCGCATTCTGAGGGTCTCAGGCCCCTTCCTCCACCCACCTGCCTGATCACCAGACTCTTCATACCTGCTGAAGCTGAAGAGTGGAGGAGTCTACTCTGGGGAAAGAACTACAAAGAAAAAGCCTAAAAATCCCGACAGTGAAACCCTCCAGTTGACAAACCCTGGCGCACCCTGGAGTTTGCAATCAACGTTTTAGTGTCTTACTTCCTGTGACAACCAGCACATTGCCAGAGGTTTGAAGGATGCTTCCCCTGTGAAAGACGAAGGCCAATATAAACAAACTGAAGAAAGGGGCCAGAGGAAACAGAGATGATTGGAAACTGCAAACCTCAAAGTAATTTTTAATGAAAACCCTCAAAGAAAAGCTCCATCCATGAAACAAAAGGAGCCAGAAATATGTTGGAAATTAAAAAATCAAAGTTTCAGGAGACCATTTGGAAAATAAAGTTGAGAAAATCTAGAAAGTTATAGGTAAAAAGGGGATGAAAGATAAGAACAATTAAAAATGAATTGAGGATCTAAGAAGACTTTTAGAATAAAACTGATAAAATGGCAAGGAGATTATTAAAGAAATTATGTAAGAATTGCCAGGACTGAAGAATTCACATCTCTGGGCAACAGGGTCCACAAAGTTCTCTGCACAATTAATAATTTCCAAAGATCCATATTAGTGGAAAAGCAGATCATATGTAAAAGATCAGGAATCAAAGTGACTTCTCATAGGTGCCACAGAGAGCTAGGAAGCAATAAGACAAAGTCTTCAAAATCTAAGAAAAATTTACTTTCAACAATAAATTCTTAAGCCAGCCGTCTTAGTTACTTTTCTGTTGCTGACATGCAATACCCAACACCCACAGGTTCAAGGAGGAAAGGTTTATTTCACAGTTTGTAGAGGTTTCAGTTCACAGTAGATTGGCTCCAAGGCAGGGCTGCGAGGCAGAGGGGCATCACAGAGGAGAAACGGTCTATGGCAGGGCAGGCAGAAAGCAGCACTCAGCAAGCCTGCTGGTCCTTTTATCCCATCCGTGCTACAAACCTTTCAGTAGTGCCACCCACATCCAGGGTGGGGCTTCTGTCTTCAGTAAATGCATTCAGCCACACCCAGAACTATGCTAATTCCAAGGGATTAATTTACCACACAACCTTAATCCACATTCAAATACCCTAGATCTGGCCACCTCGAGAAAGCCCCAACTATGACCACATGAGGCGTGGGGAAGGGGGCACATCTAGTACAAGCGATAACACCAGTCAGACTATGAATCAAGGTGAAGCTGGAATAAAAAGTTTCAGACACTTAGATCCCAGGCACACTTTTCCAAAGAGCAACTAGAAGATGTTATTTAGCAAGACAGAAGAGTAGATCAAGAAAGAAGGGAGAAGATTTAGAAGATGGAATCCAAGCGAAGGAAAGAGAAGCCTCTGGCTGATGGAGAGTAGCAGGCTTGGTCTGAATTAGCTTTGTGGCGGGTGCGGGGGGGGGGTAGAAGAACCAGGGGTGCCAGGAGAGGGTTCCCAGGATGCAGAAATCATGTGTGTGACAAGTCTCAACTAAGGAGCAGCACTTTTCCAGAGCTGTTGGAACTATAGGAAAAATTGGCGAAAGGTATATAAGAAAATGCAGCAAATAGAAAATCTGTGGTGGAACTGAGAGGGCTGAGTGGATCTTTAAAAGTTAAAATGTTTTCCCTTGAGAGAGAAGTTGTTTCTCCAAACTCCCTCATGCTGAGTGTGTAACTCCGCCGCCCTCCTCTCTTCAGCTCAGATGAATAGGTCCCAGGGGGTGTGGAGTTAGTTTCTTCTCCACAGAAAGGGAAAAAGCCCCAGATGGCTGGGAGCTGAAACAGTGCAGGAATCTCCTTGTTTAATAATTCCTCACCATAGCCCTTCGCTGTTTTCCTCACTATCAAAGCACCCGCACACCTGAGCACATGAGATGGTGATCGGAGACCATGAGCTGCTCCTCCATCTCCTTAGAAGCTGGCTCTGACTAAATCTTTTTTCCTTTTGCAAAATAAATACATTTCCTTCTGTGTTTCTTGGCAAGTGATGAGTGGTACAGACTTTAGCAACCAGTTACAATGAAATCAATGAAAGGAAATTATAAGCTTTAATTGGCTCAGCAACATACACCATTTACACAACCATAATTGTACAGACCTTAATATTTAACCAAAACTTGCAGTTTAACTGTTGGAAAACTGACAGTCGAGGCTTGGAACTGTTTGGAAAAAATGCATTCACATGTTTGCTTGGCACCTTTGTGGGTCTAGCACAGAGGTGGCTACAGATAGTAAGGTGAAGATACTGACTGCACAGTCTGAAGGGAGAGATTGAAAAGTAATTTGTGTTAATAAGATGCTTCCAGCAAATTCCCTGAGGCCTTGGTTACAGATGTGCCCTGCTCCCTTCTGAAAGCTCTGATCCTTTAAGTGGATGGCAATTTACACTTGAAAAAGGATTCCTACCTCAGCAACGTTTTCGCTGCAGGGTTCTTTTCATTGCGTGCATTTAGTATTTATTTATACACATTAAGTGTTAAAGAGAGTCACTGCTGTAATATAGAATTCCTTTTCTGACAAAAGGGAAAGTGCTATTATATTTGAATCTTAAATATGCCCCCAGAATTGCTTAACTTTCCCTCTCACTACTCTGTCTTTATCTCTTGGCAGTGGACTAAGCTCCCCTGGGCTTGTCCGTTTCCTTGTGAGTACTGTGGTTCCTCTAAGATTCATTGTGTTTGTGGAGCTCTTATCATATGATGCACTGGGTTCGGAGACAGGATGTCTGTTCCACTTTCACATACCATTGGAAGGAGGTCTGCTGAGGCCTGCAGGGGAATGACCTCTTCCACAAGAGAGAAGGTCTTTTCCCAAAAGAAAATGAGATAACGTAAGGACAGTAGGCCTCTCCTTCAGAGAATGGGATCTAGGATAGTTCTCTGCATGACAGAGCTTCTGTGTTGACGGAAATGTTCTATGCTATTTAATTCCTTAGCTACATGTGGCTCTTGACGATTTTCAATGTGTTTAGTGAGATTGAAGAAGGGAGATTTTAACTTACTTAAATTCATATCTAAATAGACACACAAGGTTAGTGTCTACCATACTAGATGTATCGGGTAATATGCTATGTACCCCCAAGTCCTTATATAATTTTGATGGGGCTGAGTTATTAGTTTGCTATTGGTTTGTTGTCTGGCAATGTGAGTGCTGTGCCCACCAGGGGTGGAGCCGACATACAGTGTAAGGGAAGGCGGGTCTTCTTCTTGTTCGCTTCCTCTTCTGCCTCTCTCTCTCTCGCCAGCGTGCCTTGCTGTTCGTGGCTGCCATGAAAGGCAGCCCTGCCCCACCACACTGCATTGGAGCCAACTTAAGTATGGACTGAAACTCCCGAGAAACTGTAAGAATAAACCTTTCCTTCCCTAATTTTGAGCGTCAGGCATTTTGTCATGGCAATGAGTGAAAAGTAACTAAGACACTAGAAAATGCAGGTCTAAGAAGGACACTGTTGCTAGTTCAGTATGTTACTATCTGGCCTTTTAGAATTCTGGAACCTCCTCTTCAGGGGCTAATACTAAAAACCTAGAATTCCAAGGGGCTGATTGATTACTGTAGAGAGAATATGAAGAGGAAGAACGATAGGCATGGATGGGGGTAATGGTAGCAGCTAAGAGCAAGAAAGGCAAGAGTACTGAATGTCTTTGGGAGATAGGAGTGACAGGGGAAGGGGAAGAAGGGAGGAAGCAAATTTACAGGACACACTGGGGTTGAATGACTGACCTTGGGGTCGACAGGCTTCCCTGAGCGATCATACTACAACTGGTGTGAACTTGTTACCAACTCTTAATCTCAAATTGTGTCAGTTTCTCCAAATAGGGTTGTTTCCAATAACAAAGTAGAACACTGATTAAGCGAAGGAGACACTCATTCTTGGCCAAGAAGTGGGAGATAAACTCACAAATTAACTTGACCTGTTGTGGGTAGGGAGGTTATAGATATAAATAAGACTAACGAGGGAGAGGGATAGACTGATAAATGGGAGGAATAGTCACGTCTTTCCTGGGACTGAGTGGAGATTTTCTGGGAAGTTGATGTTACCTCTTTTTGCTTCTTATATGGTTCTTTCTAGCCATCCTCATGGCAACTGTCCACTGTCTGACACTGGGAATGTGTGTCACTTAGCGTGCAGATGAGATTATAAAGAGCTCGTGGTTGTCTGGTGGTCCCTCTGTCAGCCCCCTTAGATCCAGCAGTTTAGCTTGCCCTCCTGAGGAGGAACCTCTGGTCTCAAAGATAAATGAGATGGGGTCGGGTGGGGTGGGGGATAAATTTAACTGAGTTAAATAGGCAGTGCAAGATTAGGGCAGGGTAAGAAATTCAATTCTATATTTGTTTTCAAAGTCAGTGTTACCAGATATTGGGGTGCTGGAATCTCTTTCTAGAGGTGATTTCTAGGGTCTTTCTGACCTGAACAAAGAATTAGTCAAGACAGATGCAAAAGCTAGAGAGATTTCACATTTATTCATGATATGAAAAAAAGAGCAAGTACAGGCCAAATAAAGGTAAGGAAAGAGATACACCGTGCCAACCATACAGTAAGCAAGCACCTGAAAGAGGTAACAGTGTGCTAAGTTTGATGGTGGCTGTCTTTTGTATCCCCCACTCCTCAGGCTGATGTCAGGTCTAGGCTGTCCTACCAAAACCTGCTCCAGTTCTAGTGAGAATAGAAGACAGAAGCCTCTGATTGGTTCCAAGTGCATGGCTTTGGGAAAAGTTCTGTGCATGTGTCCTGCGAATCTGTGATCAAAAGTTTGCCTTCACTTCCCC
Organism: Dasyprocta punctata; assembly: GCA_004363535.1. Taxonomy (NCBI): domain Eukaryota; kingdom Metazoa; phylum Chordata; class Mammalia; order Rodentia; family Dasyproctidae; genus Dasyprocta; species Dasyprocta punctata. The sequence continues at coordinate 15,144 of RJWM01006954.1, read as the reverse complement.
AGTCAGTTTGCCACACCCTAATCTCCTGTCTCAAATTACTCGTTTATTTTAAACAATATTATCCAATTTTAACTCTCAAATTACTATAAATGAAAATGTGTTTGACATTGGCTGATTGCTCCCTTTAAAATTAACAGATGAAGCCTAAGGTATGTGTTTACTCTTTGGCTATAGGACACCAAAACAAGTGTGTCAGGCACGTGTACACACAGGCCAATAATCTCAGCTTCTTTTTTGTAGTAATCTAAATTCTTTCTTAATTTATTGACTGAAAAAAACATGACCAAAGATACCCATGGAACTTTGTATCATTTCTCCAGAATGTATAACGTCCTTCCTTTGGCTTGGCAATGATGGGCCCTATCTCACTACTTAAAAGTCAAGTATTTTTATGCACACTTGCACACACACACACTCACACATCCTGTAGTACTTAATTTTCCTATAAACCTTTGGGTAAATGAATAGATGATCAAATTATCTAGGGCTTGCTTTCTCTCAGAAGTATCAAATTTCTTCAGGGTCAGATTTAGCCCAATGTTTTGGTCTTCAGAAAAGTATCACAACATGCTCTAATTTATCATATAGATGCACATCTAGGAGCTCAGGAATAGATCCTTGGCAAAATAAAAAGTAATGAAAAATTAAATACATCACAACATTTTTACTAGAGCTCACTGCCTTGGAGAAATCATTAAGATATTATAGGGTACTGTAAGAATTAGTGAGTGTTACAGGTTGGTGAAAAAAATAGGTTCACTGGCTGTTTATATGCAATGAACATAAACAGATGTACTTATTACTCAGTCATACACTTCGCTATATTTAGAACTTTTTTATTATATAACAAAAAAGAATGTATAGGACATTAGAAAAATATTTGCAAGAAATATGAATGTTATGAATGCTATATTATTTTTAAAAGAACAATTCACAGTAAAAATGAAATCTGAAAATGACCCTGTGAAAACTACTTTTCATTCAAAATTTTTTTTCTTTAACTATCTTAACTAATTTTTTATATACATTTACTTAAACATACACATAGTTTTCCTTTCAGTTTGTCACACAAATGCAACAATATGATGGTTTTGTATATGTGACTTATTTGGTTCACTGATAAGTATACTCTCAAGGTGCATCCATTTAAGTATGAAAAGTATAGTTTATCACTCTTTGTAGCTGAGTAGTATTCCATTATATAGAAATACCACATCTTTTGTCCATTCCTCAGTCGATGGGCATTTAGGTTGTTACCAAGCTACAGTACTAAATCTTCTTATTAAATTTAGAAGTCTTTTGGTGGAGTTTTTGGGATCTTCTAGGTAGATTATCATGTCATCTGCAAATAATAATAGTTTAACTTCTTCCTTTCCTATCTTTATTCCTTTTATTTGTTTCTCTTATCTAATTGCTCTGGCTAAAGTTTCCAGGACTATGTTAAATAAGAGTGGAAGCAGTGGACATCCTTCTGTTGTTCCTGATTTTAGAGTGAAAGCTTTCAGTTTTTGTCCATTTAGTATGATATTGGCCGTTGGTTTGTCATAGATGGTTTTTATCAGATTGAGATAGAGACCATCTATTCCAATTTTCTGTAGAGTTTTTATCATGAATGGGTGCTGGACTTTGACTAAAGCTTTTTCTGCATCTATTGAGATGATCATATGATTTTTATCCTTGGCTCTGTTAATATGATGTATTGCATTTATGGATTTATATATGTTGAACCATCACTGCATCTCTGGGATGAATCCCACTTGATCATGGTGTACAGTCTTTTTGACAATATCCTGCAGTCTGCTTGCCAGTATCTTTTTTTTTTTTTTTTTTTGGCACTGGGAATCGAACTCACAACCTTGCACCAGCCAGGCAGGCACTTAAGCCACTGAGCCAAACTCCCGGCCCTAGTTTTTTGAGACAGGGTCACACTATGTAGCTCAGGCCGGCACTTGCCAGTATCTTATTGAGGATTTTTGCATCAATGTTCATTAGGGTGACTGGCCTGTAATTCTATTTCTTAGTTGGGTCCTTCTCTTGTGTTGGAATCAGAGTAATGCTTGCTTCTAGGAATGAATTTGGGAGCATTGCTTCCCTCTCAATTTCATTAAAGAGTTTGAGAAGTAATGGTGTTAAGTCTTCACTAAATTTCTTGTAGAATTCAGCAGTGAATCCATCAGGACCTGGGCTTTTCTTTCTTGGTAGGTTTTTAATTACATCCTTAATTTCATTTATTGATATTGGGTTGTTTAGAATTTTTGTATCTTCTTGATTCAACTTTGGTAATTCCTATGTATCTGGGAATCTGTCCATTCCTTCTGTATTTTCCATCTTATTAGTATACAAGTTTTCAAAGTAGGTATAGATAATTCTCTGGAGTTTTATAAGGTCTGCTGTGATTTCACCCTTTTCATTCCTAATTGCATGGATTTGAATCTTTTCTTTTCCTTTTTTTGATAAGGTTGGCCAAGGGTTTGTCAATTTTATTTAACCTTTCAAAGAACCAACTCTTCAATTCATTTTTCCTTTGTATTGTTTTTTTAGTCTCCAGTGTACTAATTTCTGCTCTGATCCTTATAATTTCCTCCCTTGTAGGAGCTTTTGGTTTAGCCTGCTTTTCTTTGTCTGGAAGTTTAAGGATCAACATTAAGTTGTTTATATGAGCTTGCTCAGTTTTCCTGATATGGGCATTTACTGCTATAAATTTCCCTCTTAAGACTGCTTTCATTGTGTCCCACAAATTCCAGTATGTTCTATTGTCATTATCATTCAACTGTAAAAACTGTCTAATTTCTTCTTTAATCTCATCTGTGACCCACTGGTTGTTCAGTAGGGTATCATTTAAGTTTCGTGTGTTGATGAAGTACTTGTGGTTTCCTTTGGCATGAATCTCCAATTTCATTGCACTGTGGTCTGATAGTGTTGGAGACTGCTACGAAGCAGTTCTGAGCAGGATTTAAAATTTACTAATTGGCATTTTATTTATCTGCGAGCCTGTCCTAGGCCTAGGCCCCTTGCCTGGTGATGGGAGCTGATTCATAGTAAGGAAATTCTATGAATCACTGGTCCTGACCGAGGCCTGTAGTGGCCAATGAGGTCAGAGATACCTCAAAAGGCAAGGTAAAAAAGGTCGCAGCTGAGGACATATTGGCTCCATAATCAATTATGTTAATAGAGACTGCCTTGCAAGATTTGTACTCTGCAGGGCATCACAATCCCATTACAAAGGCCGTTTTGGAGATAACATAGTTCTTCATTCCTGGCATTCCTTCCTCCTTGGAGATGTCCTTGAAGTGACTTCCAAGTCCTGCTCAGTTCTGGCACCACCCTCAGCACCTCCCTCAGTATCCCCTCTCTTTGTCTATTTGAAAATATATATGGGTGATCCAGAGAAACTCTTTGTCTTAGCCCTCATGATAGCTGCAGAGTCAAGAGCTCTGCAGGGGCTTTGATCCTCCTGGAGCCCTAAAATCATGCAACTTGTCTCATTTATTCAAGCCCTAGCCGTACACTCGTTCGGAAGATTGGGGATCTAGGCCAGGTCCCCGATATGATAGTATGCATGGAATAATTTTAATTCCTTTACATTTACTTAAGCATGTTCTATGAGCCAGTATACAGTCTATGGAGAATGTCCCACGTGCAGCTGAAAAGAATGTGTATTCTGATGTTGTGGGATGGAAGACTCTATAGACATCTACTAAGTCCATCTGCTCCAAAGTTTGATTTAGTTCTAATATTTCCTTATTGATTTTTTTTTGTCTAATTGATCTGTCTTTTTGTGACACCAGGGTATTGAATTCTCCCAATACAATTGTATTAAGGCTTATTTGATTTTTCATGTCCTTTAATAATTGTTTTAACTGGGTACATTAATATTTGTTGTTTCATTTACCAAGATATAGTGACCTTCTTTGTCTCTCTTAATCAGTCTTGGCTTAAAATTGACTTTATCTGCAAATACAATAGCAACCCCTGTTTTTTTCTGAATTCCTGTTGCATGGAGTATTGTTTTCCAACCTTTGACTTTCAGTCTATGAGTTTATTTTGGAATTAAATGTGTTTCTTGTATACAGCATATGGTTGGATCTTGCTTCTTGATCCATTCTGCCAGTCTGTGTCTTTTGACTGGTGAATTGAGACCATTAACATTAATGGTTAAAACTGACATGTATTGACTTATCCTTTTCATGTTATTTTTGTATTATTGGCTCCCCTTTTTTTTCTTTTTCCCTTCCCTGTAATTGTTTGCCTTTCCTGGTGGATTCCTTCTGTGGGGGTTCATGGAGCTGTAGTCCTTATTATCTCTTTCTAAAATGTCCTTCAGAACATTTTGGAATGCTGGTTTGGTGGTCATGAATTTCTTCAGATGTTCTTTGTCATGGAAGTATTTTATTTCTCCATCTATTTTGAAAGATAATTTTGCAGGATACATCAATCTGGGTTGAAAGTTGCTTTTCTTTAGAACTTGAGAGTACTTCACTCCAAGCTCTCCTTGACTTGAGAGTTTGTGCTGTGAAGTCAGCTGTAATTCCGATGGACTATCCTTTATAGGTGATTTATTTCTTTTCCCTAACAGCTTTTAAAATTTTATTCTGGTGTTGAATTTCTGGAATCTTGACTATGATATGCCTGGAAGTAGATTTTTAAAAAAATCATTGCTAATTGGAGTTCTATATACCTTACTTATTTGTATGTCAAATTCTTTTTCTCTACCAGGAAAGTTTTCTGTCATGATGTCTGCAAACAGTTTTTTAATGTCATTTGTGGTATCTTCTGCTTCTTCATTGACTCCAATTATTCTTAAGTTATTTTTCTTTGTCTCATCAAGCAGCTGCTGGACTGATTTCTCATGTCCCCTTGCTAGTTTTGAGAAATCTTTCTTTTGCTGGTCACTAAACTGCAAGCCTGTCATCAATATCTGAGATCCTGTCCTCATGTTGACCTAATCTGCTTCGAATACTTTCAATGGAGTTTTTATTCTCCTGAATATATGCTTGAATCTGCTTTAAGGAATCCATTTGTTTCCTATGTTGTGCTTCCATAATTTGTTTAAGCTCATTTATTTCTTTTGTATGTGTCTACTCTAACATCACTAAGCATGGTGTGTATTTTGGTAATCTCTGTGGTTATTTGAGAGATTATTTCTGATTTCATTTTTTCCAGAGCCTCGTTCCAGAGCCTTTGTTACCACTTCAGTGAGACCTGGTAGGGGGCTTTCGGATTTTCCAACCTCATTGCTGCCTGGGTTTGCCTTTGGTGAAGTGGGTGTTTGAAGTTGTGTCCTGTTTAAGTGTCTTCTCATTTCTTTCTTTCTTTTTTTTTTTTTTTTTAGTTATTTCCTACAGTGATACTTGTTAGTTGCCTATGGTGGGTTGCTTTATTGGTGGTATTAAAGACATCCAGGTGATGATCACTTCTCTGAGGTATCTTCCAGGTGTAGCCGGTTCCTGGGCTCTGAGTCAGTTGGAAGATCCCACTTCCTCAGTTTGTTAGAGATGAGAAGCTATTTCTTGCCTGGCCCAGTCCCTGGCTCTTTGGCACCGTACCTCAGCACTCTCCATGACCCCCAGTCAATCTCAGTCCTGGACCATCAGGGCCAACAGCTATCTAGAACAATTGTGTTAATTTTGGCTGCAGTGGGACTCATAGCACCAAATGCGACCAACAAAATAATAAACTGAGCCAACCCCTGATTTATAACCCTCAACTGTATTAACTGAATTTGTGACCATACAACAGAATGCAAAATAATCATATACAGCACATAAGTCTGCAATATGTCAATTCTGTCCTCAAGGGTCAGGACCCAAAATGGATTAAGGAGAAGACAGAGAAGTGGGAAAAGAGGAAAAGATCACAGGTAGGTTGGAGGACAAAGATGGGTCCTACCAACTTAGGGAAATTCATGCAGAAGACTGAGGGAAAAGAAAGCTAAAAGTGGCAAAAAAAAAAAAAAAACAAAAAACAAACAAACAAACAAAAAAAAACAAAACCAATAATAAGAAAGGAAGAAAAATAAAAAACAAATTAAATTAAAATAACAAACAAGAAAAGAAAAAACAAAGTCCACTTCCAGGATTCTCAATGGATTCACTAGTAGACAGCCTGTGGCAACAGCGACCCGAATTGTGGCACTGTATCCCTGCAAGTTAGTAGCTGCTCCAGGACAGAGTAGTAGACAACCTTAGCAGGCCTGCCCCGAGAACAGACTCATTGGGCTCGCTGCAATTCAAGCAGTTTCCATGGGTCTGTACCTAACTAGGAGCTGCTGGAGAAAACCGGCAACAATTCTGGTTTTGGGCTTATCTGGCCTGACTCCAAAATGGCTTCTGTCCAGTTGCTCTTTCCCATGGGAGAACAGAGCCCTCTGCACTCATTGCCTGCCAACACAGTCCTCCATGCCCACTGCTCTCCTCCACCACCAAATCACTCCACAGAACCCCCCCAGGGTCACCAGCAGCCACCAACACTGTGACCCTGTGTCCCTAGGTTACAACAGCTTCCTTCAAGCAGTGAGTCCAGCTCTGGGTGAGGGTACCACCAGCTACAGCCTTCTTCTTCATTGAAGTTTTTCTTTTCACACTCTCTGTGGGCTTCGATTCAGACTTCAGACTCTTCCTGGGTCCAAGGAATCCACTTCCCTCCCTATTGTCTTCCTCAGGATGGTATGGTCCCATGTCTAGACAGTGTCTCTCAGAGAGGCTGTTTTCTCTGCTGCTACTACTCTACCATCTTCCCACTTAGAACTTTAAATTGTATTCTGAAACCCTTCTTTCAGAAGTCACAACTTGCAAAATAAGACTTTAAAGAGTTCACCAGATTGAAAAGTTAGCAATTTCAACATATTAGGAAGAACATACTGAGCACCATTCAGGATATAGAGACATTTTGGATAAACTGTTCTTCAAAGAGGATAGAAATTTTAGCACTGTCTCATCCTCAACTTCTTTAGTTCTTAAACTAGAAAATTACAAGGTACAGGTAACCCTTATATTCTCATGTTTCTGTCCACCAGTGACATTTTTTTTTTGTTCATTTGTTTTGTTTTGTTTTCATTTTTTGAGACAAATTCTCACTATGTACTTCAGGCTGGCCTTGAACTCATTATGTGGCCTAGCCTGACCTTGAACTTACAGCAATCCTCCTACCTTAGCCTCCAGAGCGCTGGGATTACAGGTGCATCCCACCACACTTGGCAGCACTAGTGACATGTATTTGGTCTGTCTGCGTAGAAACAAGGTCAGACCTTCCTTTCAAAGAACTGCATGGAAAGGATCGAAAAAGAGGTTCACAGAAAGAATAACATTGCAAGAGTTTATGAATAGAATAAAATCTCTAGGTACATAGTTAATGAAGGCTCATTGAGCAGTGGATTTGAGGGAACTGGATCAGATTAATCAGGGGAAGTTCTTACAGAGTCATTTAGAAGCTAGCTTTGAAAGATGAGTGAGGGCTTAATGGAATGGTGTGAGAGAATTAATCCCTCATTGCTTGCCCAGCTTAAAGGTGGGGTAATTTTGAGCCTGCTTACCCAATGTCATTTGTCCTGTTGGTTAATGGGATGGTTGAAGTAAGATAGAATTACACTACAAATGCTATTAATATGTCATGCCACAGGGCAGGCAGGAATTTGATTTGATGATTTTCTTCTTTGAATGTCAAGTTCTTGGAAAAGATCCCCCAACTCCAGTTAGGTGAGAGCACAAATGCTTCTTAATGGAGGAAGAGGCTCAGGGTAAAAAATCATGCTATGCATTTTGAAATCAAAGAGCTGCTGCCAGTGGAGTTGCCATGAAAGGAGAATCCTTAGGGAAGACCCACCCTGTGAACCCCTGGGGAGTGGTGGGGCAAAGGGAATTCGAGGGTTCTTTCTCAGGTAGGTAAAACCCACCTGCCAGGTGCCAAAGCTCTACTTCTGTTCAGATAAGGCTCAGATTCTATTAAGATTCTTCTGGAGGAGCTGGGTTGAAGGTTGTGAATGACAGGGACATGGAACAATTTAGGTAATTCTGATTCAGGGTAGCAGGTGTGATCTGGGTTGAGTGAGAACACACCCATATTCTGCCTAGAGTGTGTGTGGAAACTACACAGAGGTGGAGAGCGACATTTGACTTTAGTCATTTCAGGCAGTGGAGAAAGCTGGTGAGAAAATACAGAAGCATGAAAGGGGTAATGTATATAACAGGACTAAAGCAGCAATCTTGGGGAAACTCCTACCTTCCACATAAGAGGGAAAGAAGGAAGACGTTTTGGTTGCCAGGCTTATAAAAAGTCAACCAGTATGTTATGGGTTAGATCTAAAATGTCCCCTCCCTCCAAATTTCATGGGTTTGGAATGTGATTGGGCTATGGGAGTGTTATTCTTATGAGTGGATTCCATTCATTGATGGTGCAGTAGCTGAATATGCTGCTAGGATGTGGAACTTGGTGGGAGTTGGGTCACAGAGATGTGACCTGGAAGATATACTCTTGTCCCTGGCTTCTGTTCTGGCTATACATTTGCTTTGTAAGGTTTTATGTACAAAAATCTCCTCTTCCATCCTGGTCCCAGGGTTTGAATCCAGGGTAACTAGGCAAGTGCTTCACCACTGAGCGATATCCCCAGCCTTTTTAAAATGTTACTTTGAGGGTGTTGTCTTACAAAGTTGCTTAGCTGGCCTTGAACATGTGATTCTCCTGCCTCAATTTTTGGAGTAGCTGGGACTATAGGGATGTGCCACTATACTTAGTTTGTATAAAGATTTCTAAATAAAACTCTGAGTAATTCTCTCCAAGAGTAAAGTGAGTTCCGCATAAAGGTGGGTCTTAAATGTGGACAGAGATCTTGGGGGGCACAGAACCCAGGATCACTTTCCTGAGCCAGTGATGCTGAGAGGACAGGGGAGGTCATCTTTGTCTCACTCTAGCAGTGCAGAGTCCAGAGCCCAAGACTCAGTGTGATCTGCCTCATGAGCTATTGCTCCCACAATTCACCTCTGTACTGGAAAACAATCTAATAACATTCCACACCCATCGCCCAGCTTCTCCTTGCTAGAGAGTCTCAGACCTCTGCCTCCTACTTTGATGGGATAACTTTTAATATTAGGTGACTTGGCTGAAAGCAGATTCATTAACTCTTCAGTTTGCCTTTTAAGATGGGAATCAATGAGGATCTAGGGAGGAAAAAAAATAATGCTGTGACTTTCTCTCTTACCAATAATCTAGGCATTGTGAAGGTCTGGTGTTGGCTTTCAGATCACATCACCCAGTTGCTGAGACGTGTAGTTTTGAAGTAAGGAGTAAGCATCTCAGGTTGGGAGTTTCAGCATTGAATATACGTGAGTGTAGCCAGATGTTCAACAGGATCATAATAAAGAAATAAGCACTATGCTTAAGCAAATATGTTCCCAATTCCCTCTTACTTCTTTAAATCTCTAATGCACATGTCTCTGTTCTTATTAGCCAAGTGCTTTGTTTTCCTTCTGCTTCTCCCCTGGCATGTCTGAAACAGAGCTTTCACATAGAAAAGATTGTCAGCCTTTCTTAAATAAAAACCAGTAAAAGTAACTAAGGACTGTTTGTGTGTGCATGTCATGGCTTTAACACTGGTCCCTGTAGTAACTCTGGCTTGTTTGTTTTAATGAGTAAGCTTTGGACCTTGTTGTCCTTGTTCGTATATTAACTCCTCATACAAAGGCAGGGAGGGTATGGTGTGAATAACAAATCAGGGATCAGAAGCTTCAGGTCAACAGGGCATTCATAAAAACTCAATGACCTGGTTGAAACTGTAATACAACTGAGCAAGGAGAGAAGAGATTTTAAAAAGTGCAGGGGTTGGGGGGAGGCTTTGCAGTTTAGAGGGAAGGGATCAGCAAAAGTCAGGCTGCGCATCTACACTATTCTTATAAAAGAGTTCACTTTCGCGCTGATTTTTGAACATGTTTTGTGGGAGACTAAAACCTCAGCTTCCCAGTACCCCTTTGGAATGGCTCATTCCAGGTAGCCAAACATAGAGATCAGCCAGAAACTGATCTGAGTAAGCACAAAATATTGAAAGAACTATACTGGGGGGAAATCTTTGGAAAATCTTTGCTACACTCTCCTGAAAAATAAACAGACAGATTACAGACTATGGAAGCTAGGAGAGTTGGGATACACACAGACTAATTTACTGAATAAAAGGCTGTGGACAAGTTAATCATCCTTACTGAGTCTCAGTTTATTAAACTGTAAAATGGGCCTACTTACATGATACAGTGAACTCAGAAAGTACAGTATTGGTTAATAGTTTCACAAAGCAAGTAGTCCTCATTGCTATTTTATTTTAAGCCCCTAGTCTGGCTCCAATCTTCCGTATTTTAGATAGGTATGATCTGAGAAAAGAGTAAGATTTTACCTGGGAGGTTACAGAATAGATAGAAGAATGTCTTTCAGAAAATTAGAAGGATTCATGGTTTGAGGGCTTCTACAGGGGCTGAGTAGTTTGAATAGGGCTGGCTCTGAGAGCCGAGTGTGTAGCACCTGTCCATATGATAGCAGTTTGAAATCTAAGTTTTCCCTGCCAAATAACCTACCATAATCAGGATACCCTCCCTGGAGGTCATGCATTAATTCTCTAGAAATTTCCTGTTCTACAGTCTTAGAGGGTATGGAAGACAACACAGAGACCTCTATTTAAGGAGGGACACTCTGCCCAGCCTTGAGTAAAATCAGCTGTAGTCTCCTAGTCTTCCTTCTGGCTGGCCTCAGCTTTTGAGCCAGTGTCACACTCTCCTTGGAGTATCACTCAGCCACTGTCTGAGTAAAGGGATGGTGACTGAAGGAATATATTGTCCACATTGTTTTTAGCCAGTAACTGAGGAGCATGGTAGAGCTACAGCCTGGATGTCTCCACTTCTAGTTGAAAACCTCTGCTGGGTAGTGACTCCTACTGGAGTGGCAAAGAGTTGGTTGTGACGTTTCCTTGCCCAACCTTGTATCTTCCTTTCCCTTTCCATAGTGTTACACCCAACTCTGTCTCAGCATCTGTCTGCTTCCTGGCACTGACTCGGCCACACATCAGCTGGGGTGTGGACGAAGCATGAGCACAGAGTAGACTAGTGAGTCAGTGGCCAAGAATGGGGCAAGGACTCTGCACAGTTTAAAGAGAGTGAAATCAATTGTGAAGGCAGATTTTAGGAGACTTCCAGGCAACAAAGGACACCTCCAAGAGCTGGGGTGGTAGAGAAAAGCGGAGTGCATACTAACACTGTCTCCTTCTCTGTGGGCCAAGGACAAAGTAAGAGAGGATTCATTTGGGGACAGAAACTGACATAAAGGAGGCAGAGAATTAGCTGAATAGTATTTGACACAAATATTCTCCAATGAGTTAGATAGAAATAAGAGAAAACAAGATCCAAAGAATGAGATACTTGTTGCACCTAGTAATGGTGAGAGTGCATTTGACTATACCTCTCTTGTACTGGGCTATCTCTGGAAAGACTAAGATAAACATTACTAGTTTGGTCCGCTTGGCATCTTTTGCACTTGGGACAGGCTGTCTGTCACACAGGTGTGCCTTTCCCTTCATGGGAGATGGGGGACATGGTAGGGGGTTAGAGGCTGGCTGTTGTAGTCGGGGGTTATAGGGAGAACAACTGCATACAGGACACATAATTTATAATACTGTTTTATGATGGTCACCCAGAGTTAAACACAAGAAAGTACAGGAAAATCTGTCCACAACACTAAAGACCCAGAATATTCAGTCAAGGGCCTGGATCCCACAGCAACATCCTTCATGAGTCCAACTAAAGACTCAGAGCCCATGACAATGCCTCCCACAAATCCAACTGGAAATCTAAGAGCCCACGATAAGGATTCATGCCAGTCTGTTTTACAGATCTGTGCAGGGAAGGCCCAAAGGTTAGTGGTAGAAGCTAGAAAGTCTACGCCAGTGGGGTAAAGGAGCTGTGCTAGTAGGTTGAGGGTTCTACACTGGAGCTGAGAAGTCAAGCTCAAAATAAGGACCAGGGCTGCCCTGAAAAGTATCACAGCCACCCTCAGTGGCAATGAGGTCCTGAGCTCCTCTGATGATGAGAACAGTCGAGTATATGCCAGGAAGCCAGCGTGACAAGCTTCTCCTGGAGATTAAACAGCACACATCTTCCCCTCCAAAGCCAGGAAGCGATGCTCAATGTGAGGAGCAGAGCTCCCCCAAAGTGAACCACAGTCACTCTCAGCAACAAGGTCTTTAGCTCCTCCAATGATAATGGCCAAATCCATATTGGGGAAGCCAGCATGACAAGCTCCTCCAGGAGAACCAACAGCTCGAAACAACAACACTTAGGAGAACCCACAATGCCTCGCTCTTCTTCTCCACATCTCTATTTATGCTGGCAACTTTCTTCAGGTGGGCCATCTACACTCAGCACCATGCTGATGTAATTCAGCTGGTGTTAAGTTGACCACCAGCTTTTAATCCATAACACTGGCCAATCAGATCACTCAAATCTCCTGACTTAGTGAGGGTTTGTGAAGAGTACCTGACCAAAAAAAACCACGAGTATTTTCAGGGATTCCTTGGTGGGAGCTGGAAGCCAAGAGATGCTATAAATCTGATGCTCCTGGGACATCTTTCCTACCATTTGGAGAAAATCTGTCTGAGGATGAAGCCATCATAATCATATAATGTGAGGACATTTTAGATAGATAGATGAAAAAAAACACGTTCTTTTTTGTTTCCTTGAGCTATTTTGATTTGTGCGGGTCCTTGATACCACTTACTATCTATGTGTATTTTGACAGAAGCAGTTGTCCAAATTGGCTCAGTTCTGATGACAAAACTGTTACTGTATTGGAAAAGTGTTCAGCTGCTTATGAAATACTAATGTGATTTTTAAAAAATAAAGACATCTTTTGCTAATAGGGGTGGCCTAACGCTTCTTACTCAGTTTCTTAACATCAATCAACTACAAACTTGTATGTGAATAAGAAAAAACACCTTCATCTAGATTTGCTAAGTTCCATTAATACCTTACTTTGGCATGGTAGAGTTAAAATATTTTGTAGGGCAAATAGCAAAATTTTGCAAACAGTTGAACATTACAGTCAAATAACTAAAACATGACTGTTAGCCATAATAGCAAACCTGAACAGGATTTCTCTGTGTCTGAAAAAAGATGAAAATAAAGATATCTTGGAAATGAAATCCCTACTACAGTATTGTCTAAAGAGTTGTGCTTCCTTCGGATGATGAAAGAATGCTACCCTTTGAAATTGTTCATTAAAGACAGGTATTGTAGGTATCTGGGATTACTTGACAAAGAAATTACTTGTATAGTATGCTTTAAAAAGGGGTGTTTTCTAATGTGCCAAAAGGGTTCTTCCTTCTAAGAAAGTCACCGACTTAAATGTAAATATTATAACCCACAGAAACTCTATAGTTTTGTAAATCATAGATATAAGGACAAGTCTTAATGATTCAATATAAAATATTTAGAAAGAAAGGTTGTTGAGTATTAGTCCAGATGTGTCTATGGGATAAAGATATGTGAGATGCCAGAAAATGACTTCGCATACTCCTTTAAGCATTCTTCAGGCTCTCCCAACCTACACTTTCGTTAGTTTCAGAAACCACTAACATTATCTTGTGGTGGCTCCACCAACAGGCAAAATGCTACATCTTCCCCTTTGGTTCTAAGAAGCTATGTTTGAAAGGGTCTATAAAAATGTCTCTAGAATTTTTTGTTTCAAAGATTTTGATTCCTATTGTACACAGCTATCACCCACCACTCACCCTGTGTCTTAGTTGCTTTTCTTTTGCTGAGACAAAATACTTGACACACAAAGTTAAAAGGGGAAAGGTTTATTTAGCTTACAGTTTGGAGAGGTTTCTTTTAGTTCATTATTGGCTGGCTTCAAGGCAGGGTGGCACATGGCAGAAGGGCAACAATTTATGGTGGCAGAAGACACCAAAATCAACCAGAGAAATAAAGCCTCCTTCTGTCACTTATATTGTATCCAGTCTTCTGGGATTAGGGCAGTGCCAATCCAATCTGTGTACTGATCCAGCAGTCACCCATCCTTAATTCTAGCACCCTTAACCCCAGCATTGCACACTCTAAATTCAACCACCTCCAAAAAAGTCCTATAACCACATGAGGCCTTGGGGGAACATCTAGACATAAGCCATAACACCCTGACACCAAAGTTTGTTTAGAGAGAGGAATTCAGTGTACAGGTCATTTGCAAAACTCTTACCCTCATTGCTTAATACTTGCTTCCCCAAGCTTTCCAATTTACTGTCTCCCACCTCTACCACATCACAGTATTCAAAAGCCCATTACTGTTTAAGAAATAGTAACTGTGTACTTACATGTACCTGACCCTGTAAGAATACATGGTGGATGTGACCAACAAGCATCTGCTTCCTTAGAGATTATACTCTCTGGAACACTCACAATCAAATGTAAGTTAACAAGTGGGTATCCTATCAACTGACTGGCATTCTCTGCTTGCAAACAAACTTTGGTGCATCCCCCACACTTCCCTAAGTCTTTGTCAGTTGAAGCAGTTTTCCCTCCACTCATTACCTTGTAACCTGAGGTATTTTCCAACCCCACTTAACTCTTCATGGAATTTTCTCACCCAGTGTATCATTTTATTACATAGTTTCTTCACTCTATTAGCTTATTTTTCTGTGCACATATGATCCAGATATAAGCAACAGCCTCATGCAGTTCAGTCTTCAGGTGGTATTATAAAGCAACTAAGGCATCGCAGGTGGGAACTGCATGAAAGGCAAACACACCTGTACACATTGCAGCACATTAATTCATTTTATTCATTCTTGCAAGTTATTAGCTAATCAGTGCCTCTCCTCCTCCTTGAATTGAAAAAATTAAACTCTCACAAATAGTGATCCCACAAAGCCACTACCAACTGTTAAACTCTTTTTGAAATAATTAGCTCTTTACATCTCCTGGTATAATAATTCTGACTAAGCTTGTACATTTGTACTTCTTGAGACTGTCAGATGTGCACAAGTCCAAAATTGTTTTTAAAACTTAGAAATGTCTTTCTTTTATCAGTGTACAATAGCTTGTTTTCTACCTAGTACTATTATCACCTTAAAATTTAGTTTGTCTGGCAGCAATATTTTCACAGATTGTTTTTAGGAGAACA
>RJWM01006953.1:39439-81058 GCA_004363535.1 Dasyprocta punctata | reverse complement strand
ATGTCTATATCTGTCAATATCCCCAACCCCTAGGAAGGTAATGATATGCAATATTGTAACTACTGCCAAACTTCAACCACCTCAGTGTGTAAACCTACAATGTTATCGTATCAGATCTGTTGTTGTTGTTTGTCTGTCTTTTTTGACTTTTATTTCTAGCTTCTGTATCTATTTTCTCTTAAATAAAAAAAAAAAAAAATTTTAAACCAGTTCTTGTTCACTGATTGGAGGCCCCAATGATCTCCATAGCCTTATATGAGACACCCCAACTAAAGTTATATAAATTATTGCAATATGTTTACATAGGTCATCATCAAAAGAAATAATACAGTAAGTTTTTTGATTTAAAAATGTCCATACAAAGGTTTCATATGGCTATGAAAGATTGTTATTAGCCTCATGGTATATTTATGTATTCATGCCTCCAGATGTACAGGTTTTCCAAAATGTAAAACAGGGATTGTTTATGGTGACAATATTTTTTTTCAGATTCAGACCTCAGCCTGTAACAAAACTTTTGAGATGTACATCACACTAAAGGTAAACAAGTTAGGTAAAAGCTTTTATGTATTAGATAGGGATGATTGATCAAAAAGGGGCTATCTTATGTTTTAAAAAAATGCAAATTAAAGTGTGTTAAAAAAATGTCATCATAATTGTCATGTTACAACATTAGGTATGGTTTTGATTTCTATTTTCTGTGTAAGATATGTAGCAGTTTGTTAACATTCTACAGATATTCAAATGTTAGAATATCCATGGTTTTAAAAAATAGTGGTTCTATTTTACTTTCTCAAATGTTTGATATTTAGATAAAATGATAATGTTACGCTTACTGCCTCTATTACATTGTACTGTTAATCTTTTCTTCTGGATGTTCAACAACTGAGCTTTAGAGACCAAGATTTGGAGAGACAGATGGGCTAAAAAGATAGCCAATATTTTGGCCCTAGCCCTCCAAGGTCAGTGAGGACCCAGGACATTAGAGAACCTCTGCTGTGACACCCAATACTCAATGAGTCCCTGGTCTTCTGATCAAGGAGACTATGAGACCACAGAGGAAAGTGATCATCGATGTGTGGTGTGCCTAAGGAGAGTTACCAGGAGAAAAAAATCTCCCAGGCTTTCACAGAAAGCAACTTGGTCAAGCATTGGCTGTGACTCATCCAAATGGCTAACACTGACAAGAACTAAGAGGTGCTATGTAGGGGTCCAAGACATTTCTTGAGGAGACTTAACTGACCTTGATGAATAACCAAAAACTGATTTTTTTTAAAACAGGTCTCACCTTAATTTGGTCTTGAATATCCTGCAGAAAACATACAACTACTAGAGGTATATATAAACAATCCTAAAGGAATATGTTATAAAAGAAACTCAAATCACTAATATCTTCTGACAATTGCCAGCTACATTGGTAGCTGACTACGGTTATGGATTAATGGACTGCACAGGGTTTCAATTGCAGAATATAGGGACTTAAAATCTTTGGACTGCACTTAAAAAGATCTTCTACAGAGCTCTTCAACACAGCTCCTCCAGCTTCAACTGACCACCCAACCTGTGCAACAACAAAACAAAAGAGATGGATATGTTGGGAGCCATGGACATGTTCATTCCAAGAATAAAGAGAGCCTAGAGCAAGTCACATAAAGATGCTACTTCAGCCTAGAGAACACCTAGTCCCAAGACAATCTAAACAGTGGGTTGCTAGGGCAACAGGGTGTCATGTGACATTAGGTTGCTAAAAGGTATAAATAAACGCCCCTGCAGTGAGGGGCCAGTTCCTTTCTCCCATCAGGAGGATAAGGGCTCCACCTGACTCCAGCTTTATCTCTCTATTTTTCTCATTCTCTCGCAGTCCTTCACCCCAAGAACCTCAGGAGCCACGTGGGTCGCGGCACTGAGCTATACCCCCATCCCTTTTTAGAGACAAGCGTCTTGCTTAGTTGGTAAGTTGCCCAGGTCTAGGCTTGACCTTACAATCCTGTCTCAGTCACCCACAGTGCTGGGATAAACAGCACTAGTAACTTAACAATATTCTTTTTGTGTTTTTTTTGTTTTTTTTTTAATTTAAAAGAATTATGCTTTCCACAAGAAAGTTTTGACCTCAGAAGTGATGTCTTGGGGACATTTTAATATTATTAACTGTAAGCAACTAGAATAAACATTTACCCACAGGGGATGACAGTGTTATCGACAGATAAAACACACACGGTACAAGGACAAAGACAAGTTACCAATATGAGTGGAGTCAATTTAACTTCCAGAATCTCCCTCCTCATTTCCTTTGCATCGGCCTGATGGGAAGCAGAGGTGGATCTCCGGGACCCTTTAAGTGGCCGACCAGGGGACCGGGAGCGTGACCGAGACCTGCTGCTGCGGCTCCCACGGCGTCTGGAGGGAGAACTGGATGCTGAGCTGCTCTTCCTCTGCTTGAAGGATGCTAAAGGCTGGAGGGGAGGACATGGCAAAGAGCTCATCAAAAATTCAGAGCCACTCACAATGAGGGGACAGCGACAACCCACCCCCACTGAACCCTGTGGTGGGGGCCAGGAAGCCCAGGCCCAGAGCACTGCAGAGCCAGCCAGAGGCAGCCATGGCCCCTCAAGCTTCCTGCTTCCCACCAACATGGCCATCCCTGGCATGAGGGAACCTGAGACTACAAGGCAAAGGAAATCAGCATGTAACTGACAAGAGTCACTGCCATAGCACACCTGAACCCCAATGGATGACCCAGCACTGTCATTCGCCTGCCCTACCAATGGCTTTCAGGACTTGGGTGGGGGCCTCCAGTCAAACACAGCCCATGGGGCTTTTAGGTCTCACCCTCACTCTGGAGCTAAGGATGGTTTTTACCTCTCCCAAAACCCTGCAGACAAAATCAAGAGTACTTTCTGGCATGAGAACTATCTGACATTCCAATTCCAGCATCCACAAACAAAAGCTTATCAGAATAGGCCCCACCCATTTCCTTCCACAAGGCCTGGAGCAGCTCCCAGGCTGCAGGGCCTGAAGAGCAGTTAGGTGTGACATCCTCTAGGGTGTGTGTAATGGGGTCCTCAGGACCCAGGCCCAACTGTGACTGACCCACAGCAGGCACAGAACTGACAACTGGTGCAGACACCTGCAAGCATTTTCACAGAGGAATTTCATGTTTGTGAAATCTAATGAACACTTGCAGCTTTTATTTTGTGTATCTCTTTTCTTCATGATTAATTTTTATGGCATATTTATTTATTTACTCATTTTTGAGATGGGGCCTCACGGTGCTGCCCAGGCTGGCCCCCAATTCATGGCCTGCTGTCTCAGATTCCTGAGTGACTAGGATTAGGCTGTAGCATCTGACACAAGCATTCCTACCCAGGCCTCCCTACACAGGTGACAAGTCACAGGACAGACTCAGATGTAATAGATGCCACCCTCCTGAGGAAGCCTAGCCAAGCAAGGAGTAACGGAGCACTGAACTCCCAGCCTGGCTCCTGCTTCCCATTTTGCTGCCCCAACCCCACCCCATCTAACACCTGGTCACAGTCCCCTCATCCCCATCTCCAGTGTGCTGCCCTCACCTGACCATTTCCCCTTCGTCCTCAGCACTCAGGTGTCACAACCTGGCACCCCCTGAAGCTCAGGGTCCTTCCCTCCTCCCTGTGCCCAACACCAGCAGGGCAAACTCCATCCACAAAACAGACTAAACCCAGAGAGGCAGCTGTACGCAGGTCTGTGTGCAGATGAGGCCACAGTGGGGGCACCTTACCTCCCACACAATGGGGGACATCAGTGGTGTCTTACCTTGATATCATTCTCTTTCAACTCCAGTTCAGTTCCATCTTTGTATTTTACAGCGTAGAGCTGGGATTTGCTATCATAGCTCAAAATTTCCACTTCATAATACAGGGAACTCCCAGGCCATCGACCTCTTACCACTTCACCATCAGCAAATTTCCTACTTGGCATTTTCCAAAATTAGTCTGAACAATGTTAAAGAAAAAAAATTTAGTCAATCTTTACAGTTATGTTTGTCTTTTTCATAGACTGATCACTAAATACAACTTTGTAGAATTACTAGGTGGCCAAGATGTTAGGATCAGGAAGGTTTCCAGTGGATGGGTATACAACTCCTCATTTCAAAATAAGAAAACTGCAGCTTAAAGTTAACTGTTTTGCCCATGGGCACACAAAAAAAGATGTATGAAACAGCAGGACATTTATTCACTTTTACTGTATCTCATTTAGAATCACTTTATAGGGAATGACAGAACTACAGAAGTGCATGGAAGTAACAAGAAGGATGAAATATGACCACACGTAACAGACATCAAATAGTTCGTACCTGCAAAATGCAACTCACCTACTGTGATCAAAACTCAGGGTAAAACTCAGGAAGGGTACATTTTCTGATTTAGAAATCTGCATACTCTCTTTGAAGGGCTTTAAAATGCCATTAACCACATTTTAACAAATCACCTATCTTAGTTACTTTCCTTGTTGCTGAGACAAAATACCTGACACCCAAAGTTAAAAGAGAAAAGGTTTATTTTGCTCCAAGTTTGTAGCAATTTCAGTCCATAACTGGCTGGCTCCAAGGCAAGGTGGTGTGGCAGAGGGGCACTGCTGAGGGGAAATATTCATGGTGGGCAAAAGCAAGGGAGGGGAACCTTAACAGCTTTTCTCTGCACCTTTTATACTCTGTCTAGGATACTGGGATTAGGGTGCACCCAAAGCAATCAATAGACTAATTCAGTTATCATACACCCTTAATCCCAGCATCACACACTCAAGATTCAGCCATCTCTCAAAAAGCCCCACTGATGGTTGCACGAGGCTACGTTAGGGGTCGGGGCGGGGTGGGGGGGTCATCAAGACACAGCTGTAATACAACTGTACTGAAAACAGTAACTACAAAACAGACTGGGAAAATCAAGAATGTGCAATTAACATTACTGTAATACTAAAAGGAAGGAAAATAATCATATCCATACTGAATAGCAAACCTAGGGTTTACTTCACAAAGTTCCAACTCTTAGTTTCAGCCCAAATGCACACCAAGGAACTCCCAATCATCCAGTCAGGCCAGCACACATCTGGCCTTCATCACAGTCAACCCCTTAAAACTACCACAGACATCAGCTCCATCACATTCTTTTCCCTGCATCAAAACATGGTCCACAATCCTGCACATGGCATGATCACAAAATACAATGAACACCTGGATTTTTTTTTAAATCTATAACAGTAAACAATTCTGCCACCAATCTCTCTCAATATACTCTCGCTTTGCTTCGAGCACACGTATTCCATCGTCCTAGCCCCTTCCTGAAGCAGTTCAGAAATCCTCTTTCCTGTCTCTGTTTGTGTTGTCCTAGCTTCCTCAATGTCCTGAATTGATTCAGAACATTTACTTTTCATGGTCATTTTGATTTTGAGGAAGAGCCAGAAGTTGCACAGCTCCAGATCTAGTTTGAATAAGGCAGATGAGGACACATCGTCATGTTTTCACAAGCCTGCCTGTTTCATGACATTCAGAGTAGCGTTCACTGTAGTTTTGATCAGTCATAAAGACAGTCTGGAAAAAGGATTTCCAGAATTGCTTTCAAAAGTAGCAAGAACGACAGTGTGTAGGGAGTACTTTGAAGGGAATTCAATGCAATGTCTTTTACTGGAATAATTTCTTTAAAAATGTAAATATTCACGGTGTATTTTGATCATACCTTGCATTCATCTTAAGAAGCCACAATCAACCTTCAAAAATTGCCACACACAAGAGACCTGTCTGCCACCTTTCTGAAGTATCAGCTGGCTGCAGGGTGCTGCAGGATCCCAGGTAGTACCCTCTCCTCCACTAACCAAGAGAATCACACTTCCACACCAAAGTTGGTGACTCAAACCAACCCCTCCGCCACCAAATGAAGCAGCAAGAAGCAAACACTATGAAAGACGTGTTCGCTCCCAAGTCACCTGTGTCTACAACTAAGCAACTCTCAATGGATTTTCCAAGCACAATGATATCCATTAACACCACTTCATTTAAGGATGACTGATGACTGAGTTACTAGGAAAAAGATGGGTTACCTACCTCTCCAGAGAAAAAAGCCTTTCCTACTTACATCTTCACTGTTAATCACCTGAGATAACACAAACTTGCTGTTTAAATAGATGGCCCCTCAACTGATGGAAGAAAATACAAGGGCTTATCTGTTGATTAGAGGGTATCAGTGGATGTGTACAACGAAGAGATGCTTTCTTCCCACACCTGAGATAGCATCACAGGATAATGAACAGGTTTGAGCCTCAGGAATTAAGATGAGCCTGGCTGCAGTCACCCAAGGGAACTGAGGGGGGCAGTGGACACCTCTGGACAAGGAGGGGCATGACGCTGGAAGGTGACAGCTGCAAGCAGTGCCTATTTCAACACATAACTAACTCCCCACCTCTAAGTGCAAAGAGGAAGGAAATGAAAGGTCCCTCTTTCCTCCTCCGGTGCCCCTCCTCCTCCCTGCACCCCTCAGACCAGGCGCTCACCAGTACTCCGCGTAGGTCAGCCGGAGTTGGAAGGAAGCATGTCTTTCTCCATGAAGACGCTAGTGAAGTTTCAAACACTAGACCTGGGACTTCGGGGCTATCAGCATTTTTTAAGGGCTCTTTGACAGATCCTTACAGGATCTTCGGAAAACTTCACTGGTTAGCATTTTTCCACACACCTACTACACATCACATTACTGTCTGTGCAATCCTGACACAAGGCAAGACGAAAAACATTCCTCTATACCAATTAAATTCTGAGACAAACAAATAAAGACATCTGTTGAGTCGCTAGCCCAAGTTTTTTTTTTTTTTGTTTTTTTTTTTTAAGACTTACTAGGAAGAGGAGTGAGGCACAGTGGCAGAGCGTGCATTTGCCCTGGGTTGTGACTTGGCAGTGATCTCTCACACGTGCTTGAAAAACAAGACAAGCCATCACTCGCGGGGGACCGCTCCCGCACGCTGATGCCCCGACGGCGACGCCGCAGCACTGAGCGCACCTACTTCGCACAGGACTGAGCCGCGGGGCGGGATGGGACAGCTCTGCCACCCAGGCTCTCCGATAAGGGGGCCCCTGGCCTCCCTGCGCGGTGCTGGTCCTCTGTCCTCAGCGCCCATCCGATGCCGCTCTCGGGACGCTCGTTTCCCCGTCCCCGGTCAGTATCAGGAGGTCGCTGCACCTGTGCTCGCTTTTCCGAGCTAACCGAGACGCGGCAGGGTGGGTGAAACGCAAGACGGCGGCCTGCGCCCGGCGGTGGCCCCGTGACCCCGTCTAGGAGACCGACGCCGGCGCGGGGCAGGCCGACCCGGGCGCGACGCGGCTGTCATCGAGGAGCCGCAAGCCCGACGCAGAGCCCAGCACGAGGCGCGCCGCGTCCCCGCCGCGCCAGTTACCAGGTCTAGGCCGGCCGTGGCGTTCGCGAGTCCTGCGCACCGGCGGGACAAAGGCCCGGCCCCGCCGCCGGGAAGTGCGCCGTGCCGCCGGCTTCCGCAGCCGCCCGCCCCACCCGCGCCGCGCCCAGGGCCAGTGCAGTTGCAGGCCCGAAGGGTCGAGGACCGGGACGGAAACAGAGACGGGACCGGACGGGACGGCGGCGCTCACCTGCGCCAGCTCCGGGGAGAGGCGAGCCGCTTGGCACCGACGCCGAGCTGCCAGCGACCTGACTGGCGCTCCGCGAGACCAGGCCCGGACACGCCCCGGGCACGCCCCCGAGAGGTTCCCGCGCTTCCATTGGCCCGTCGGCCGTTTGAATCGTGGTCGGCGCCGCCGGTTGGCCTCGCGTCAGGGCGCGCGCGCCCTCCCTTCCTCCCCTCGAGGCCGCGAACCGCGCCTGCGCACCCGCGGCCGCGCCCGCTTTATCTAGGCTGCGCAGACGCCCGCGCCTCCCGGAGGCGCCCAACGGGAACGGCCTCGGCCCTGGCGGCGAGCTCGCGCCACGACGGCTGGGACCGTGCTGCCCCGGAGCGGGGGCGGGGTGAGCGCGCGGGGGAGGGGACCTGCTTCTTGCCTGTGGGCGTCTTTCTTTCCCCAGAGGTCGCGAGGTCAGGGCTGCGGTGCAAGCGCAGTGTTTGCGGCGCGGGTTAATTAGTTTCTCCACAACCCTCACTAGAAGCCCGCGAGCGGATCCCACTTTTCCAGCTCCTCCGGGGAAGCGCCGGCCGGCAGGCTTCCCGTGAACCCGTTCCGACTCAGCCCCGGGGGGGCTCTCACGAGCTGGCCGTCCGCCCGCCTCCACGCGCGCCCTCGACTCGGCCTCTCCGGTGAAGGTTCCCGCTGGCACCGTCGCGGCCGGCGCATTTGCCCTGGGCGGAAATCACGTTGCGCCCTAAAACCCTGAGCCTGTTGGCTGAGGCTTTCGGTGAGACCTCGGCCTTGTACGCAGATTTGCAGCAGGCACAGAGAACCCGAAGCCGTGTGCCAGGCCCACGGGAGCCGGCGCAAACGCCGTTCTCTGCTTCCACGGAACCAGGGTTTCCTTGGGTTGAGTTGCTCATGTTCTGCAAGAATCAGGCACGCGTCTGTTGGATCATTTCCATTTATGAAGTAAAAGATTTGTTTTTTTAACAACTTCGTTTTAAACGTTAGGGTTGGGTTTTGTTTGGTTTGGTTTGGGTACCGGGGATCGAACTCACGACCTTGGGCTTTACTAAGCAAGCGCTTGAACCGTTGAGCTAAATCCCCACACATTAGGTTTTTTAAATCATAAAATGAAGTTGGAAGATTATGTTACTGGAGTCAGTTTAGTTAACTTGATACCTCATAAATTATCAACTTATGACATTTTTAAAATAGAATTGATTTTGACATCAGGGAAACTGAGCAATAATTGTCCATTTCTAATTAGAGGATTGAAGGAAATTGTGAAAAAAATCAGATAAATATTTAGGCTGCTTTCTTAAAGGATCTGTTGGTGTTTTTCTGTTTTTTAAAGACTGCTAAAAACCATGAGATTTGGAAGTGAAAGATGTTCAGGTTTAGTTTTCACAAAGATGCTTGTCAGCCACAATCAAGAAGCTGTGGATTTTCTAAATAGAAGTAAAAGGCTCTCGAAGATAAAGTGCCAAGTCTGTGGCCGTGCTCTTGGTAGCACAGCTCCTCCCCCAGTCAGATGATAAATGAGCCCTACTGTGCTAGCCCAAAGCCAACCCAAGGACCAGGTGGGGCCAGAACCCTTCTGAGTGAAACACAGTCCCTGGGGTGTGCCCTCCCAAGCAGGCATTGCCTCTGCTCCCCGGAGGATCCTAACTCAGGCCTAAAACATCTCAGGAAACCCCTAGGTAAAACTTCCTGCAGCAACTCCAGTTGGATTCACTTGATACTATTTTATAAGGACCAACTTCAGTATGCTGGAAACGAGAAAGCTTCATTTACAATGTAAACCTACCTAAGAGCCACCTGACAAATACTTCCACTCCTGTCCACGCAGGCGTGGAGTCTGCCTGACAGGATACACTGATGGTGTCCTTTCTGACAGCAGCATGCATGGATATTTACAACACTTACTTCCCTTTTTCTTAAGTTTTAACTTTGAATTTTAAATGTTTATTAATCGATTAGAAGGGGAACTCTAGTGGAATGAGTGGAGCCAAGTGTACTGCTGTGTGCAGCTTCGGTAAACAAATCCAAAGGAGGCAGAGTATATTCACTTCATTGTCTTGGTGGCAGAAAGAGATGAAGGCAGTCAGGACCTAGTGTAATGTTGATGTTGAGTGGCCTTCGTTTACTGACTTCTTGCCTCTGCCAACTGCAGCTTAAAACGCTTCCTGTGTTGACTGATTTAGCCTGGTGACAGCAGCAGCAGCAGATGTTGGACAGTTGAGGAAACAGGAAGTCCGGGAGGTTTAGCCCTTCCCCACACTCACCTAGATGGTCTGTTTTCCACAACCTATACCTCCTGGCACAGGACACCCAGGGTAGGGATTGGCAGGTGAGGGCCTGCTCAGTGCACCCCAGAGCTGCAGAGCCTGAAACCCAGCCAGCCCAGCCTGAGTTTTACTAAGCCACCCACTCAGACTGGAGTTTGAGAATCCCTGGCAAAGAGGAAGTTGGTGGCAACTTAGTGATCTCTCTTCATGGGTTCATATTCTAGAACAAGTGTATGTGTGTTTCCGAAGGTGGAGACTCCAGTTATGGCTGAGCTGAAGAGGCCAGGAAAGAGGTGGCCAGATTCTCAGGGAGGACAGGTGCTGCTGCATCTCATGGGCACCCAGCTGTACCTCAGGTCAACCTCCCTGGCTCCCTCAGTGCGTCTTTCTGGTTTGGAAAATTATCTTTTACTGGCTCTAGAACATGTGTATTCTTAAAACATCAAAGGAAATTCATTTGCTTTTTATTCTCAAATTATAATAAAGAATTTTAAACAAAGGTTCAGGAAGTTTAGACTGACTGAGGGCATGCCCTCAGGGAGTGCAACCTGAACAAAGCCGTGCTCCGGGAGGAGGTCTTCCTGACGCCTCGAGTTCTCAGGAGGACGCTGCCTTGGCAGAGTCCAGTGCACGAGCCTCTTTACAGCCCTTCCCACCAGGCCAAAGGACAGGATTACCAGGTTCTGACTGATGGCCACAAGTCCACCTCTCTTCTTCATGGTACTTGACACATAGTAGGTGACTTTGTTGAATTCATTGATTTGTTGACTGATTGATTGATTGATTGATTAGGTAGAGGGGTGATTCTAAGATTGTTCAAGGACTCGACACAAAGTGAAACACATAAAGACCAACTAGCCAGAGTGATGACCCGTAATCAGAAACACCTTGAGAATAGAATTAATATTGTTCTGATCTAGCAGGAGATTCTGTTGCTTTGCTGAGATTCCCAGCAATCAAGGACATGACATCCTGCATCACAGTGCTTAAATGGCACACAAAGTCCTCATCTCAACAGCGGAGCAGAGAGACAGTATGTGTGCTTATCCTAGAAGCGATTGTAAGAATGAATGCAATTATTCATGTTTGAACTCAGTATAACTTCCATTCTATCTCATTAAGTCACGGTTTTGAATCAGTACAAATAGATAAATAGCACATGTTAAAAAAGGTTTTATGCATTTTTTAAGTCTGATTTCTTTGACTTCTCTTGTAGCATACATTTAAATATCCTCTGGCTTTTTTGCACCTGAGTTCATCTTTGCTTTGCAGGGCCAGGGCTGGAACCCAGTACCTGGGGCTGCTAGCCTAGCATTGGCTACTGAGCTGCCCCATCAGGGCTCATGCATTAAACATAAAGGTCCTTTCACTGCTCAAGAAGTAGTTGTTGAACTTTTAACTTTTGATTAATTACTGCTTTAAAATTAGCCTAAAATTTGTGTGTAAATATTTTGGGAGCCCTACAGAGAAAAGTTCCAGCCGAATGGCAGGACCGGGAGGTCTTGAGCAGTTCCTACCTTGGAATCCTTAGGGCCTCAGCTCCATCTGCACTTTCTCTGCTAATGATTCTTCCCACCCACTCCACACTTCAGCCCTGTGGAGTTCCTGCCCTACAGGCAGCCTTCTCTTTCCCTCACTTGGAAGACTGTTCTTTCCAGAGGTCCTGTCTCTCACAGGGTGCTGCTTCTCAACCAGTTACTATGAACGTGCAGGACAGGGAGGACATTTTTATGCCTTTGTGTTTCATCTCCATTATGATTCCTTGACTGTAAAACTGTCCTATGTGCTCTTAAAAGCCAGGCTGTTATGGTAAGCTTGCCCCTGAGGCCTGGGTACCCAGCTCCCAGCAACTGAATGGGGCCTGAGGTGTCAGAACCACCCTGCCTCACAGCTGGGTGCCTTCCCACCCTTTGTGACTGCCCCCAGGCTGGTCCTGGCGTCTGCGGGATGCAGCATGCCTGCCTTTCCGGGCACTCCAAGTGAGGGAAGGGTTGCTGCCATCTGTGCATTGTGCTAGTGAGTGTCCAGTGTGAGCCAATCTGTTTAAAACACATGGAAGGTGGTGACATGAAATGTTTGAGGTAAATACTTAGAAGCAGGTTTGTACAATTATTCTTCATTTATGTTTCCTCATCTTGCTTGCACAAGCGCCTCTTGACTGAGGCAGCACAAGATCCAGGTGGAGCACAGTGGAGCACCGAGCTGTGCTGTTCGAAGTGTGGCTACGGAAGGCTGGTTCCCAGCTGCGTGCTGTGGGGAGATGGTGGGACTTTGAGGGTAAGGCCCAGGATGTTAGGTCATGGAGAACATGTCCTTGAAGGAAGCTCTGGGACTGTAGACTCCTCATCTTTTTCACGCCTGGCCATGAGGTGAAAGATTTTGCTGGATCACACACTCCCCACTGTTGTGTGTGGCCGCTGCCCAGGTAGGAAACAACAGGGCAGAAGACTGCAGCTGGCTCTCCAATGTGCGGTCCGAGGAAACTGTTCCTGTTTGTAAGAAACTGAGGTGTTTGTCTCCGTTAATGACTACAAATGTGTATGCATGTTGTCTTTTCCAAATAGATAAAATAGAGTTGCAGCATAGGTTTGTGTTATGGTTTATAGCTAGGTGTCCCCCAAAAGCCTCATGCACTCAACGATGGGCTTGGAGGGGTGACTGGACCATACGTGTTTATAGTTGAGTTGGTATTAGGAGGTGGGCCACTGTGGGAGTGACTGGGAAGGTTTCGCTCTCTCCCTGGCTCCTCCCTTATTGTAGTCAGGGTTTACAAAGGAAAAGATTTCATGTAGGACATATAATTTATAGAATTGTTTCATAGTATTCACCCAAAGAATCAGATGCAAAAGAGTGCAGGAGATCTTTCCACACACTAGAGACCCAGAGAATCCAGCTGAGGATCTGATGGCAGTGTCCTCCACGAGCCCAGCTGGAGGCCTACAGCCCACGGCGATGACTCATGCAAGTCTGTATCAAGGATCTGCACAGGGAGGGGTCAGAGGTCAGTGGAAGCTGGAAGGTCTGCACCAGCGGGGTGAAGGATCTGTGTCAGCAGCCTGAGGGATCTGCACTAGAGCCAGGAAGCAATGCTCAAGGTTAGGACCAGAGCTCCCCAGAAGAGAACTGCAGCCATCTTCAGGGACAGTGAGGAGCAGAGCTCCTCCCGCAATGAGAACAGCCATGTTCATATCAGGAAAGCCAGCATGACAAGCTTCTCCAGGAGAATCAACAGCGTACCAAGTTCCCCTCCAGTTCTTTTGTGCTGTTGGCAACAATCCTCAGGTGGGCCCTCTACACTCAGCACCACTCTGACTCAGCTGGATGTTACGAGTTGCCCATTAGTTAATCTACTGCACCCCTTCTCTCTCTGCTTCCGTCTGCCATTACTGTAAGCTGCTGTTCCGCCAGGCCCCTCTGCCGTGCTGTTTTGCCTGAGAGCCAACTGACTGTGGACTGAAACATGAGCCAAAGTAAACCTCGCCTCCTGTAAGTTGTGGGCATCAGGTATTGTACCTCAGTGACAGATAAAGTGAGACAATTTATCTGAAAGTTGTACAGAGTTGGCTTGCCAACTGTTCAACAACTGAATATTAATTGGTGTAAGTAACATTATAGTAGCACCTCCACAATGCAATTTCTGTAAGCATAAGTCTTTTTTTTTTTTTATTTTCTGCTTTTTTTCCCCTCCATTTTACTTTTCTGGTATTCTGTGGGTTGACCTTGCAGCTGGCAATGACTGCATACATCAAATACAGGGCACAAGTTCCCCCAGGCTAAGATGTCTGATTCAATACCTTTACACCATGATGATCTGTCACGTCTTGGTCCCTAAACACTGGAGCCATCAACCAGGGACTAAATCCTGTGGAATGGGAGAGAAAGGGGCAGGGCGTATGGTGGCACTCCAGGGCCATGAGGATGAGGACACTGCTTGGGATTATGGCCCCACCAGGCACAGCACCTCTCGGAGAATCTTTAGCTGTGAGTGGCTGGGTGTCTGTGAGACTGACTGACAGCGCGGCCTGACCCTTCTCTAGCCCAGAGGGACACACAGACCTCTGTGCTTAGCTTTGGGGTGACAGGGATGGTGGATAGGGGCCACCGGTCCCACCATGTCCGGCAGGCACAGAGGCCATGAGCTCTGGACAGGCTCGAGGAGCCCCAGTCTCAGGACTGTGGGGGTCCTGTGTGCAACCCGGGGACAGGACCCCTGGTGGACCCTGTACCAGGGCCAGACCAGCTCTCAGGAAGCCTGGGACACTTGGGTTAGCTTGGGGTCAAGACATGGCTGGAGACCTCCTGAGGCTCTCATAGACACCTCTGCTCAACTGCCTGCTCACAGGTGCCAACAGAAAGGAGAAGGGAGTCAGTCCCTGTGTCCTGTACAGTATCTGAGAAATGCCTAATGCTCAGCAAATGATCTGTTGTTCTAAAAATTAAGATGCAATTGAGTATCCTGGGTTTCGTGTTTGTGAAGCTTTCGTTTGATTTTGGTGCTGAGGATTGATCACTGGGCTTCGTGCATGGCAAGCACTTGACCTAAAACTAGCCAACCCAAATGGAAATGTATAGTTTTATTTATGTATTTAATTTAGGAGACAGGGTCTCGCTGTGTGGTCCAGGCTGACTTCAAGCTCCTGGGCTTGAGTGTCCTGCCTCAGCCTCCAAGCACATGGGATCACAGGTGCCCAGCTGGTCCTGCTTTTTGTTTGCTAAATCTGCAGCCATGATCCAGTGGGGCTTCCTTTGCCCCATCCCCTGACTATGGCCCATGTCCGTGGAGGTCTCCAGGTGATAGATAGGGCCACCTGTGTCCACTCCCAGAAAAACCCAAGGCCACTGGCAGCACCAAGTGTTCCAGAGGGCAGTGAGGGGAAACCTATGGGCTCTGTCGTCCCTGTCTAGCTCCCTTTTCCAGATACCTGGGTAATGCTGGGCACCAGACATCGCCCCAGGACACCAACCTAGGATACCTGCACAGGACACCCATGTACAAGACACCCCCATGGGACACCCCACAGAATA
Source organism: Dasyprocta punctata (assembly GCA_004363535.1). Classification (NCBI taxonomy): domain Eukaryota; kingdom Metazoa; phylum Chordata; class Mammalia; order Rodentia; family Dasyproctidae; genus Dasyprocta; species Dasyprocta punctata. Next base: position 66,145 of record RJWM01006953.1, on the reverse strand, counting down.
CTGCCACCTGGCAGTTGCTCCACAGAGCCGTGGGTCACCTGCCTGGGTCACAGGTGCATGTTGCCGACCCTGGAACAGAAGATGAAGTCCCCACAAGGGAGCTCTGTGCCACTTTGCTGAAGACTGCAGCTCCTACCCCTGTGAACACAGGCTCCACGGACAGATGATCTGTCTCAACTAGCCTGCCTCAGTTTCTCCACTGTGACCGGGCAGTGCCAGTCCCTCAAGCCAAGACCCAGGACGCATGGCACCAGCAGAGGATGCTCGTGGGCCGGACACACTGCCTACAGTGCTGGGGACGGGTGGTGGTGGTGATCAGCTTGCCCTGTGCCCACAGCCCTCACTGCCCCCACCCGATGGCCCAGGTGGGGATGGGGATAATGGAAAAGGATGGGGATGACCTCTTCCTGTGGATAAGGTGGCTTAAGGTCCCTTCCACTTGTGGGTCTGTGGGGCTGGTGCTGATCTGGGGTTTGCCAGGCCTTGGCCCCAGGGATGGCCACAATGTGGTAACGCAGTGTCCCTTGAACTGGCACAGAGTGTCTGCATGTGTGGGCGGATGTCACTCTGCCCATCTCCGTGAGGTGTCGCAGATGAGGTGGTCTGAGAGTGGGCTGAGGCAGATGGGTCTCCCAATCAGAGATGTGTTCCCTTGTATCCCATGCAGAGCTGGATCTCCATCTGCCTCTCAGACATAGGACAGGCGGGAAGAGTGGGAGATTTGGTGTCTTAGTTACTTTCACTTGTTGCTGAGACAAAATACCTGATGCCCAAAATTAGGGAAGGAAAGGTTTACTCTTACAGTTTCTCAGGAGTTTCAGTCCATACTTAAGTTGACTCCAAGGCAGCGTGGCGTGGCGTGGCTGCCTTTCACGGCAGCCGCAAGCAGCAAGGTGCGCTGGTGAGAGAGAGAGAGAGAGAGAGAGGGATAAGGAGAGGGAGAGGGAGGGAGAGACAGAGACAGAGACAGAGACAGAAGCGGGAGATCTGCCTTCCCTTACACTGTATGTCAGCTCCACCCCTGGGCGGGCACGACACTCACATTGCCCATCCCGGTGCTACAACAAACCGAACACAAGCAAGGGCCAGACTTAGCCCCATCAAAAGTAAGTGAGGACTTGGGGGGACATAGCTTATCACCTGATACACTTGGTGTCTGAGCTGCCTGGCTGGTGGATGCAGCTGGACAGAGGTCACGCGTGAAGCCCTGCACAGTGAGAGGACACAGAGCTCCAGGTGGGCGTGGCTGGTGCACCTCCTCCCGCAGCCATGACACAGCATGCTTGACCTTGGGTATTGTTTTCTTTCCAGTTCTGTGAATGGGGCCCAGGGCCTCTCCATGTGCCGCACCACGGAGCAACCCCAGCCCTGCTGGAGCTGTCTCACCATCAGTCAGCACTGGAGAGATGGTACTCAACATCCACCTCTCTCCATAGTACGCATGCTGTCCCAGGGCCCTGATGGGCTTCACTGGGGCTGTTTGATAACAGCTTTGAACCCGTGAGCATCCTGACCTGGTGCCACACACATTGTGCCATCTGTCACCAGGGGGCAACTGTCAGCACACAAGCCTGAGTCCCAGTACATGTAACATCTGCAACTCTGCTGGGCCTGACCTGGCCTTGGGTGCTCCTGAGGCTCTGGGAACCACCTCTCCTCCACTGTGACCTTGGGATCTTACTTAGCCGCAGGACAGCAGGACGCACCTTGAAGAGAGGGTCCACTGTGTGCTGATGCATGGCGGGAGGTTTGAGGGGCATCCTGGGAGCCAGGGAAAGATCCTTCTCCTTGGGGAAAAAGGGAGCAAGGTACAAGGAGAAAATCTCTTCAAGTGGTGCCATGGCTGGGCCTCTAAGGGGGATCCAAAGTTGCACAATAAGGTGACTCTGGCCCCCGTGCCTGTTCATAGTCATGAGTTCCCTGGCCCCTCGTGCATCTCAGTTTGTTATTATGGGGACTCATAAAGCTATAGTGTGAGACCTAAAACTAAGGCTGATACCTTATGTTTCCTTTACATTGGATGAACTCCAGAGAACCCACAGGGACCCTGCTCACTCAGCCCCATAGATAGGGACCTTGGCACAGAAGAACAGGTTTTGCTTCACTCCACCTCTAGCCCATGGAATGGTTCACCCAGCCAGTGTACCTTTCCCTGGAATAGGGTCCACCCTCCCAAGTACTGCTGGTTTGACCTGTTCCTAAACACAGTCCATACTGCCCCTGATGTGTGAGTACAGGGGACTGGCAAACCACCATCCATTGCTCCGTACAGGATTGTGCCCTGGTCACCAGCCCAGAGTGGAGTCCCTGCCTCACTGCCAGGATGAACAAGGCAGCCCATCAAGACTTCTGACTAGTGTTTAGACCCAGTGTCCCATGGTGCCAGTGACCCTTGGTTTGACTGTCTTCCATGGGTCTCGCTCCACATGGACTCAGGACAGCAGCAGGCTGAGGAATTGATGCTCCTGGCATCATCCACAGCAAGAAAGGTCCCAGCCTGGTCTGCTCACCACATCGATGTCACTGCTCTGGCTGTTGCTTTGGGAGAGAGGCACTTTCCTTGTTTGAGGACCATGTGTGGGCTTCCCTCTCCCCTTCAACACACTTTGGGTGCAAGACTTTGAAATGGTCAGGTTAGTTTTCCACAGGGATCTGCACAGTGAAAGAATGTGAACCCAGATGCCACTGAGACTTCTGGCAGACAAGGACAGTCACTTGTCTTCTGTCCTTGAGCCCTGCAGTCTGTGTAAACCAGAACCAATCTGGGTCTCTCCTTAGGACTTTGGACCATGCTTGAAACCACAAGTCCAGATTGGCTTGCACCAGATTTCAGCGGAAAGAGCAAATAGTCACAATTCCTCCCTGTCCTCTCGGATTCTCTTCTCCACACCGCCCTGAGGCTCCTTGCTCTACCCTCACAGCTTCCCAGCCCCTTGTACCCCAGGCCCACAGACAGCTATCTCCGTAGAAGTTCCCCATGATCCTGCTCTTTCTGGAGTTGACCCTGCAGGTTCCTTAGGGACTTGGTCTCCATTGCCTTATCAGCGACACTGTTTTGTCACCAGTTTCTTTATCTTGCATGCCATGTGTTAAACTTGCAATGCAAGTTCTGTTTGTAAACTAATAAAAGCTAACATGGTTCATCAATCCCCTGCTTCTCTCCCCAGCCCACACCTCAGAAACTTAAGGGAAGGGCAAAGTAATAAATACTTCTCCCTCTCCCACAAGGGCAAGGATGAGTGAAAAGGGTCAGGAAGATGCTACTTGCAGAAACCTGGCCCCATAGCCTCTATAACCAGTACTCTGCTCTCAGTCACCTTGGTGAGGTGAACTCCCACAGCTCATGTCCCTCTGACTTGCCTTTGCTTGCACATCTCCAGCAACCCTGAGGTCTCATGCATCTCTAGCATGTCCCTTGTGTAGCTGTAGCTCCAATGCATCCAGCCTGCAATGAAAAGCATCAAGGCCCCAAGGTGCAGCAGGTCAGTGTGTGTCCTGCCCTTGCTGTGACCCCATCAGTGCCATGTGGTATGATTTGAGTGTCACCAAATCAGGTCTAAAGGTTTGGTTCCTAACCTTCTGGAGCCCAGTGGGAGTAATGAAGGTCACGGGGATGCCCTAGAAGGGAATTTAGGATCCTACCCCTTCCTCTCCTTTTGCTTCCTGGTCACCATGAGGGGAACTTGGCCTTCTCCAGCAAGTGCTCTGCTGTCATGCTGCCACAGTTCCAAAGCCAGGGGGCCCAGTGACCATGGGCGACCTCTGAAACCATGACCAGAGTGAACATTTCTTCTTGTAAATGGGTTACCTTGGATGTTTTGTCACTGTGACAGGAAGCTAACATTCAGCAGTTTAGAAATGTGGCTGGTAAAAAGGAAATGACTCAAGTTCCTCTCTGTCAGCCTATGAGCAAGACCCAAGTGTCCCTCCTGCCTCTCTGCCTTCAGCCCAGGAAAGCAAAGGTGCCCTGCAGAAATTCAAGTCAGGCCTTTAGGAAGACCACATTCTTCATGCTCATGTGCCAGCCAGCTCCTCAAAAACCAGGTTCGTGGTGGCCTCCGATAGGCAGCAGGGGCAGGATTGTACCCCGGCCCCATGCCTGGTGTGCCTCTGCAGGCACAGCCCTGGGTCAGGAACACTTGGCAGTGGGGGGGACTTTCCTATCACCGGGCACTGTCTCCCATGAGGACAATGCTATGCTCCCATACATGGTCTGGTACAGGGGAGCAAAGCAGAGTGTGTGATCCACTCGGGGTGGCAGTGGGAATGCAGAAGATGACCTGGCAAGCTTTAGAACCAGGCCCATTCTAAGGTCCAGTTCAGTTAAGCAGACTGCCATGGTGCAAACCTGAAGCATTCCCAAGACTCACGCACGGAGGGGTTGATCCCTGGAGCAGCAACATGCAGAACTGATCACGTCCAGGAGTGCTGGTTCAAAAGAAAGAGCAATAAACACAAGGGGCTGTTAGCCCTGAAGAGCTCTAGGGACCAGCAACCTATAAAGAGCAGCAGCATAGCCAGCTGTTGGCACCCAATATTACCAGGTGTCATCTGATGACAAGACTGCTAGCAGAGCTGTGGTTTTGTTTTGTTTTGTTTTGTTTTGTTTTTGAGACCGGGTCTTGCTATGTAATTCAGACTGACCTTGAACCCACTATGTAGCCCAGAAAGGCCTTGAACTCATGCCAATCCTCCTGCCTCAGCCTCCCAAGTGCTGGGATTACAGGTGTGTGACACCACAGCAGAGCTGCATTTTGCTACTTCATGATTTCCATCTAAATCAAGGAAAAGAACCTGAGGCAATACCATATTCCTTTGATAAATGAAGAACAACTAGTAAAATGAATATACCTCTCCTTGAATTAAGTATTTCATCTTTTTAATTCAAAAAAAGCAAGGACACCAAGAAGCAGAATGAAGCAGCTAAGAACAACAAAGCTGCCGAGTTGGAAAAGTAGAAAGATAGATTGGATTTCAGTGAAAGTTGCTTAATGCAAATGCAGAGTTTTGTGGCTGCACACCTAGATCACACTGAGTCCATCAGTGACAGGGCTCAGCCTGATGAAATCTGACCATAGGCCCAGACCAGTCAGGCACATGTGGCTCACGCAGAGCTGCTGGAAGGGACTGCATCGGCAGTAGGTTCAGCTGTTCTGGCAAATCCTTCTTGGCTGGTTCTCAAGAGTGCCTCCTTTTTTTCATTTGTACTTGAAACATGGTTCAAAGCTTCAGTGCCAGCTGGTCCTTCTCTGCCAACTATCTTGGCTTCACATCCAACCCTCGCCCACTTGCCTTCTTACAAGCAGATGTCAGCTTCAATGGTGCTTCCTGTCAATGAGCTCCTGTTTTACCTACAGTATGTTGATTTAACACAGGTTTTTGACCAGTTTTCATTTCTTCTGAATTCAGCAAGGCCTATAATTCACGAATTCCATGAGATAAGCTATATGAAGTTCCATGTGCTTATTAGATAATTTCTAATTATCAGTAGTACACTTTCATGCACGTTCTATTTTAACTGCTACAATGTGACTCCAGTGTGCCCTGTGGACAGAGGGCCACCCCAGTGCATAGGGCTGTAGTGTTGGTCTTTAGCTGAGAAAACAGCCCTGCTTAATCTTTCAAAGATATGCATGTGGATTTCTAGCTCTACAGTTGGCAACAAAGCAAGATTATGTGAGATTCTAATTCCAACATATGTGACAAAAGGTCACAAGCCCCATCATTTGGACCATTAGAAATTTCCCTTTTAGGATTCGACAAGATGGTGGGACAGTGAACAGTGGGATAGGTGGCCTCCCTGAAAGATACCATCTAAATGCTAGAATATAATAACAGGGAGAAGACAAAAAAAAGGGAGGTGGGTCCTCTGGACCCAGGAAGAATCTAAAATGAGAATTGAAGCCCACAGAAAGAATAAAAAGAAGTAACCAAACAAAGGCGGAGGCTGGCAGCACCTCTGACTGGAGCCGAACACACTTAGCGGTGGGGAACTGCTGCAACCTGGGGAAGCGCGATTAAAGTGATCGGGATGCACAATTAAAGTGCTGAGGACGCGCGATTAAAGTGCTGTGGCAGTGGTGGCGACGGCAGAGGCAGTGATCAATCATGGAGTGAAGTGGACTGGAACAGGTTGGTGAGTGAGTACGACAAATCCCAACCCCACCCCCACCCCCGCGAGGGAGAGCAAGGGACTGGTAACCATCTTGGAACTGGAACCGCACCTAGCTGGGCATGGTCCCACAGAAATTGCTCCGACTAAGCCCGGGAGGGTCCTGGCGAGTGACCGGCTAGGTCTGGAGACCAAGGCTCCACACGTGCCCTAGGGATGATAGGGGAAGTTTCACTGACAACCAGCCCAGGTTCCCAGGCAGCGGCCCTGCCCCCGCACACTGTGCCAGACAGCATTGGAACCGAGAGGGGCTGGGGAAAGGCAGTGGACAGCACACCCGGTGGTAATCGGTCATCCACAACCAGCACCGGCTCACTCCAGAGAAATCACAAGAGCCCTGGAACAACCCAGGAAAATGCCAAAACAAAAAGGTAGGGGGCAGTCTCTGGCCTCCAACTCAAGCAGAGCAAATCCAGGAGAAGCAAACGCAGAAGAGGTTGGGAGTCCCACAACTAAAGTCTCTGAGGTGATGACAACTGAAGTAGGGAAACAACTCCATGAAGCTATAAAAGAAATTAGAGCAGAAATATTAACCCAACTGAGAGAAGAAATGAAAAACATAACAAAAGAATCACTAGGCATCTCTAAAGGAGACATAGATGAAAAAATGGATCATAGGAAAATGAGGGAAACCTGGAATGAACAATACAAAAAAGATTTGGAATGCATGAAACAGATTCAGAGAGACTACCAGGAAATCAAAAACTCCAGTGAAAGTTGGCAGAACCACCTGAAGGAAACTAAAGATAGACTTTCAAACCTGGAAGACAGATTTGAAGGCTGGGATCGAGAAAGGAAAGATCTCTTAAAAATAGTAAGAAACCTGGAAGTAACAATACAATGGCTGCAAGACAATCCAAGGAAATATAATTTAAGAATAAAAGGTGTGAGTAAAAAAGCAGGGGTCAATACAAATCAAATTAAAAGCCTATTTACAGAAATAATTTTAGAAAACTTTCCAAGTATGAGAACAGGAAGAGACTTTCAGATAAGTGAAGCACATAGAACTCCAGCTAAACATGACCAAAATATACCTACACCCAGACATATAATAATCAAGATCCCAGAAATTCAACACAAAAACAAAATATTAAAAGCTATTAGAGAAAAGAGACAGATCACCTACAAAGGAAGGCCCATCAGAATCATGACAGATTTATCAACACAAACCATCAGGTCAAGAAGAGCTTGGAGTGAAGTATTTTAAGCCCTGAAGGAAAATAACTTCCAACCCAGATTGATGTACCCTGCAAAATTATCTTTCAAAATCAACAGAGAAACAAGATACTTCCATGACAAAGAACAACTGAAGGAATTCATGACCACCAAACCAACCCTACAAAAAATACTGAAGGACATTCTAGAGAGAGATAAAAAAAAGTCCACAGCTCCAGAAATAGCAGCAGAGGGATATCACCGAGCAGGGCAGACAAATGAATAATCCATCATCAGGATCTGAGTCCAGTATTGTTTTCAATAAGCTGTTTAGTTTAATCTTATTCTACCTCGACCTGCTGAACTTTATTAAATATGATGACAAAGACAGCTATTTTAAAGATAACAAAATACATTAGGGTAGCCTTTATTGATATTCAATCACCTTGTTTTGAAACCTGGCATTGCCTTCACTGTTCTGTTTTGAGGGATTTTAACCAATTTTGGTTTGTTTGATTGTATTACAACAGACGATATAGGCAACTGCCTAGAAGATAATATGAGGCATTATAGAAATCAACGTTGCATTACTATGTATTGCTTCCATTGTTTTATTTGTTATTGGTTTTATTCAGTACTATTTTGTTTGATTATATTAGACCTGATGGTAAGGGCAATTATTTTGAAGACAATAAGAGGTATTACAAGGGGATAGGAAGAAGGAAGGAAGGAAGAGAAAAGGAAAAAGACATAGAGTTATATGAGGGTATACATAAGATGGTTAAAAAGACTATACTACTAAATGCATTAACTGGTGAGACAGAACAGTTGATACTCATATGATTAGATCAATTTTACATGTCTATATCTGTCAATCTGAGCAACCCCCTTGAAGGTAACAATATACAATGTTACAACCACTGTAAAATTCCAATCATCTCAGTTTGTAAACCTATAGTGTTACAGATACGTTGTTGTTGTTTGTTGGTCCCTTTAGCTTTTTGTTTCTCTTTTCTGTGACCATTCTTTTATTCTTTATTGGTTTTACTCTGAACTATTTTGTTTGATTATATCAGGCCTGATGATATAGGCAGTTATTTTAATGACAACAAGAGGTACTCTAAGGGGAAAAGAGGAAGGAAGGGAAAAGGAAAAAGACCTAAATTTATAAATAGATATACATAGGACAGTTAAAATGACTATGTTACTAAATACATCAGCTATTTAAAAAAGTTAATACTCATGATTAGATCAATTTTACATGTCTATATCTGTTAATCTGAACAACCCCTTTGAAGGTAACGATATGCAATATTGCAACTACTGTCAAATATCAACCATCTCACTGTGTAAACCTATAATGTTATCATATCAGATTTGTTGTTGTTTGTCTTTTTTGCTTTTTGTTTCTCTCTTCTTTGTCCATTTTCTCTTAAATAAAAAATAAAGAAATTTCCCTTTTAAATTTTATATACTGTTATTTTAGTGCAAATTTTTGGTCTATTAACTTGGTATGTCTAAAAATAGAACTTTAACAGTCAAACTCTTTTCATAACTATGTATGTGGTTCTTCAGACAGAAAGGGTCATCACTGACTCCCTCAGCCCTCATAAAAATAAAAACACCAATGAAGCGTTCCTGCCATTCATTTCTGTGCTTATCCCAATTCACCAAAAAGAAAAACACAGCGGCACTGTTTATGCCAAGTAGAGGACACTGAAACCTTCTCCAGGAGTCAGACAGCCTGGCACAGGAACTTGCAGGATGTGCCCTCAAATGCCAGATTAGATCTATGAAAAAGTTAGTGCTACACTGAGTACATCAGAAATACTTGATATCAGCTACACAGGTCTCAAGAATTTTCTTTCCAGCTCATTCTCTTGTTAGAAATACTTGATTTACCTCCAAAAGAAAAACACATATCTCAAAAAGCATGTCTTCCTGCTAACAAAGTCTGAACATGTACACTTCCAAGAACCAAACCAAGGTGGGCAATAGACAGGACCCACCTTAGAGCCTCAGGGTTCCATTCCAGTCTCAGCCTTGTCTGGGCACTCCTCTGGCACCAAGGACAGAGGAACAGCACTTGCAGACTATGGTGGCAGCACAGTCTCTTTGCTCCTCCAGAGGATGAGTTTGACTAAACACAGCACAGAGGCTCAGGGACTCAACACTGCCGAGCAACACTCATCCAGACAAGTGGCCTCCACGGAGCTGACTCGGAGACCACTCTTGCAACCTGTGAACCCTAGGACCTTCTGTCCTTGACATACCCTGACAGCAGTGAGTCTGATGTGATCCCTTGTCCCGAGGCTGCTCTTGTTGCCCCAGTCACCACCTCACAGTGCTGGCCTATGCCTGGGAGGGGCATGCACGATTCAGTGGTCACATCCTTGCAACAAGGATGCACACACTCTGGGCTCAGCTTCATCCACCATCTCTGCTGGGTTGTGGCTGAAGTGTGGAGCGGGCTTGTATCTGCTCGAACTCACACCCAGTGCAGAGAGGTAGGTGGGAGGGCAGGGTCCACCTAGTGCCCAGGGCAGTCAGGTTCTGACACATATGCTGGGCCACAGGACAGCCAGGTGGCAATGAAATTTGAAGCTAGAATTTCTCACCTAAAACAAGGCAAAAATTGGTTTTTAAAAAATGCCTTACATTAAAAAGGTGTGGGGGGGGGGGCGCAAAGCTTAGAGGTTCCACAAATACAACTAAAGAATATGGAATGTCAGACGTAGTAAGGTTTCTGTGGTGTATTTACTTCACTGATTACAGTAGTGCAATTTAAAAAATTTTGTGGTGCTGCGGCTCAAACCCAGGGCCTTGTGCTACACTCCTAAACCTAGAGTATATTTTAAGTGTAAGGCAAGAAAGTATTTTGTTTCCGTCTTCTTGAATGGAAACTTTTGGACCATACAGAGAATTAAACATCCCTCAATACAAACACCAATCAATGTAGATTTTTTTCTAGTGGCTATTTCCCATGCAATCCAACTGCATCTCCACCAGTATATTCTAAGCCTTCTTGGAAGAACCTGTAACATTATTCACTGCCTTACAGTAGTCTCTTACACATACACACCTTTTAGAATGTAGAAAATCTGCTAATAAAACCTTTCTGAGACTCAAAGGAAACCAGTTAAATCAGACTCACAACAGGATAAGCTATGAGGATGCCATGTATATATATTTTGAGATAGATGCGGGTCAACAGATAGCTAATGAAATATGTAGGTTTTTCTAATGCTTTTCTTTAAAATGAAAAGCTGTCTTCTCTCAGAATTTAATTTTGGTGAGAAAGGTTGTGTTTAGTGACTGGTTCCCAGGTCGTTTATGGCCCTGAACCCAGCCACACTTGGCAGTCTGAGCTCGACAGGGCCTGCAGGCTCTGTGAGCTCAATGGAGAACATCCATAACCGAGGAAAAGCATTTTCCTTTCTGTGACCTTCACATGCACCATTCCTTCGGATTTCCATAGAAAAACCAGTAAATTAGCAAATTCTTGTAACTTCTAAAGCTATCATGACCAAGTCACTTAACTCCTACAGGAAATTACTGTATTAAAAAAAAACCTAGAAATTATTATACTTGTTTTCATACTTCCTCCTTTCGAGGATTTTTCCTTCTCTGTTGATTTGACCTTTCCATCCCATTACTGCCTATCTGTGAAGAACATAACAGAATGACTGCAACTTGCATGTATCAGTGCTTCAGATGCAGCAGACCTGTGTCAGCGCTCAGCAACACTGGCTCAGGTGGTACATTTTCTTGAGGTCACTGACTTCTCAGATACGCTTACACTCAAGGAAAACTTAACCTTGCATGTAAAGTATACTCTTCTATGTCTTTATGCAGAGGTGCCCACAACAGTTTTGTTCACTGTCATGAAGATTTCTTACCACTGCCTCAAATTTTGACTTCAAAAGCATCTGATACAGCACTCGGGAGGCTGAGGTAGGAGGAGCATTGTGAGTTCGAGGCCGGCTTGGGCTACAACGCGAGCTCAAGGCCAGCCTGAGCTACACAGTGCGACCCTGCCTCAAAAAACTACGGCTGGGGGTTTGGCTCAGTGGCTTAGTGGCTTACGTGCCTGCCTGGCAGGTACAAAGTTGTGAGTTTGATCTCTGCTGCCACAAAAAAAAAAAAAAAAAAAAAAAAAAAAAAAAAAAAAAAAAACCCCAGAAATTGAAGACACCTTAGAGACTTCAGTTACAGATAACAAGCAGCAGATATATTATTCCCTATGTGTGTTAGTATTACTAACTTTTACAAAATCTTTAAACAGTAATGTATAAGTACAGAAGTCTTGGTTTAAGAGGGTTTTTTTTTCTTTATGTGTACATATGATTTATTTTATTTTATTTTATTTTAATTTTTATTTTTGGTACCAGCAATTGAACTCAGGACCTTGCGCTTGTCAGGCAGGCACTTATGCTGCTGAGCTACATCCCCAGCCCATGACTTATTTTAGAACAAATTATTTCAGAAGATCATGTCAGTGTCACAAACAAGCAACATGTATATACTGTAATTTTATTTCAATCTCACAAACAAAGTTAGCGTGTAGGAAATTTAAATGAAACAGTAACAGTAAAAACAGCAGAGAACTGAAAAATCTACAAAGGAAAATATATCTAAAGCATGAGAAGTCAACATTCATTAGTGTTTCATTTTGCTTTGATTGACACTTGATGCTTGCAAATTTTTAAACAAACTTTTAAATCAAGACAATTCTGAAGAGATTTCAGCACCAGCACTAAGATTTGTACATTCAGTTTGTAGCTGATTTGTTAGCCGTTTACAGAGTGTATAGTACAGATGTGTCACAGGTCAGATCACAGTGTTGAGGACAGCAGTACCTTCCTGTAACTAAAAGGGATCCCCGAAACTGTACTCAGCTGAAGACATCCAAGTACAATAGCACAAAGCCATCAGAATGATGTAGTTCTGAGGAACACAGTTTGATAAGAAAATAACTTAAGCATCTGTTTCTCGTTTTCATTACTGAAATCTCTTAATGATGTGACTGTATGTTAGCAACACAGACAGTGTGTAGAGTAATTCAATCAAACTTCCTGGAAGGAACACACTTAGCATCTGGTAGAATGTAGAACAATGGACAGTGTGTGGCATGACTCAACACTGGTTCTCTTTGTCATTTTACACAGATACCATGTTAATATCAGACCAAGGCACAAACGTTTAGTGCATAAACTGGCTTCTTTTAAGATTTAGCATTTTACTTTAGTTTTTTATCTTACTTTGGACCACTTGTACCCAGTATTCTACTTGCTGTAGACTACTTAATTTACCCAAGAAAACCTAGTGATTTCTCGCCAGATTTATAAAGGACATAAATGTTTATACTCTCAAAGCATCTACATAACCCCAGTACAGTAATAAAGATGAAAATGCCTCCCATTTCTTTTAGAGAACAGTAACTTATAAGCTTGCTGCATCCGTAAAGCCTTATTACAACTGCATGACAATGAATACTTGATGGAAAGAAGAGCAGGACACTTGAGTTACGATAGCTCACCCATCACAGTGTCATCTAACAAAGTTTCCATGGAAACCAATAATCTGAACATGGAAGAAAATCCTGTCATCCAAACTTCTCTGTAGTGGAAATGACTGCACAGGGGCATCGTTTAGAAAATAATGCTATCAACAAGCTTTGTTTTAGGCCTGGAATTTATAAAATCTAGGAAGCAGATGAATGTGGATTATTTCACAAGAATTTTAGTAAAAGTTCCAATAATCAAAGATTTAAAAGCAAATATGGCACGTAACAACTCAAGCATAAATCAAGATGGAGAACTTGAAGAATTTCTGATTTCCTAAAAAAGCTATTATTGCAACATAAAGCACTTCTCCCCTATTTTAATCTTACCAGTTTCAGAGTAAATGGAGTGTATCACACACACAACACACACACACTAGCGCTCACCTACCCACACAACACAGGATGGTAACAGTATTTGACTCCTCCTTCCCACCTCTGCCTGGCTTCATTTATTGAAACTACAGACTCTTCCTTGTTTTCCCTTTACCCAGTGATTTCTGTGACCTTAATAGGTGTCATCATTGTCATTTCTTGTATTTCAACATAAAATTCAAAAGCACCCTCACGCCAGACTGTGTGTCTGAATACCTGTGTCACTGCCAGTGATGGTGACACCTGACTGAGTGCCACAGTAAGAAACAATTCAGGTGAAGCTCAGATTCATGTTTCAGACCATTGGAATTATCGATTAAAATACAATATAGCTAAAGACATGATGTAGAAGATATGTACTTGTTTTTGTTAACATATTTACCAATTAAAGTCACAAAATAGTCCTCATTACTATTCATGCAGGTAATTGAGAAAAAAGTGCAGAAATTAACTTTAAAAATAAAAAGTTATTCCTTCCCTTCCTCCCACTCCCCTATACTCTACAAAATGTTTTCCCTGGGACTAGGCCTCGAAAAAGCCACTACGTATTAGTGTGACATGCATTACTGTCTGCAATTAAAAAAGCTAACTTTGTGGTGACTGTAATTATATTATAAAAATGCCCACATGCATAAATCTAAAAAAGGTTGTAAATCTACAGTAAATCTACAATATACCGTTTTACATATGACCACTGGTTTGTGTTATGTAGACGTCATAGATTTGGTAAAGCATTGTAACAACTTAGGAAGGCATCTAAATCTTTAAATTCTGCATGAATTTTATGTTTTAAACTACAAAATTGCATGAAGGCTAACTCGAGAGGCTTCCTATCATTCTAAAATTCCTTAAGCTGGACCAATCATATTTAGGACACTTTCTTATAAATGTCACCCTTTGAAAGCATGTATAATCCATTTGTTCCACATTTTATGATCTTAACCTACACACAGGCTGATCTCAATTATTCATGGAATATCAAATATGATAGGAAGACAGACCTGAGAGAAACATTTACAATACAACAGCAGAACTTGCTAAATTCTTCATCACCATTCTCTGAAAAAGAATTCCATAAGCCTTTTTCTTTATTTTAGCAATGGGCTGTGTAAAATGTGCAGTTTTATCTCAACATGAAAATATTTCAATGCACGTTGTTCTTGTCTGATGAACGGGCTTCGTATTTTCTGTGCAACTGCTGGAGGAACTTGTCCACTGCTCTTCCACTTGGTGGGTTAGGCCAGAGAAAAGCAGCCAGTGGGGAGGGACGGCAACCACTGAGTCACAAGGTCTGAGGCTTTCAGAGGATGTTAGTTCCTTCCTTCTGACTGCTTGTCTCCGTTTCCTTCTCACAGTCACAAAGTTATACGGGTTGTTTTATAAGGTTACAGTTTGTAGGATTTTTTTCCTCTCCAGATTAAAGTTCTCGCCCTCTCCTTTTGCTTTTCTATGCAGTATTTGACTTGCTCAGTTCCTGCCTAATTGCTGGAAAGAAAAAAAAATACTGAAAGTAAATAAAGTGATATAGATACAGGATTCATTTTTAAGCAATCTTAAGAACTATATTCAAATTCACAGTAATAAAGACACACAGATTTTACATCTTCCATTGTGTAGAAAGGTTTTACTATTATAAGGATACTGATCCCACATGGGTTTATAGTTGGTGTTTTCTCCCTTTGCACACAGAAACAGCACACTGGTTCTTGTGGGTTTGAGAACAAGGAGCCCTCGTGAGAGGTGGAGGACTAGAGGTGACTGAGAGGAAAATGTCCCCATTTTTCCATCTAACAACAGGCGACCTAGGGACCTTGTTCATCCCTATTTTTATAAATGATTTCCACTAACAAGGAAGAACTCCTCTCTGACCTCCTAAGCCAAACCAAGGGCAGGATAATGTAGAAAAGAAACTGTTCTCAAGTAATGAGTATTTCCTACTGGCATTTTCTTAATGGTAATTCAAAAGCAGTATTTTAAAAGGGTAGCAGATTTGCTCAGACACTTACCATCAATGAGTTCTTCCTTTAGTTTTGTCAATTCTTTTCTCATTTCATCTAAAATGTCCTAAAATACCAGAGAAAAATATCAGGAAACAAACAGTTCCTCACTTATATAAAATTTTAAGCTGGGCAAGGTGGCACATGCCTATAATCCCAGCACTCAGGAGGCTAAGGCAGGAGGATTGTGACAAGTTCAAGCCCGGCATGAGCTACACAGTGAGTTCAAGGTGAGCCTGAAACACATAGCAAAACCCTGTCTCAAAAAATAAACAAGTTTTAAGACTACTATAAAGTACGATGAACAGTATTGGTTTCCAGGGACCTAATTCTATTGCTCAGAAGACTGACTTGTTTAAATATTTCTCTCTTCCCTATCTTTGCTTATTCTACCCTAGTAAGATATGAAACAGAATGCTTTCTAAAACTACAGTAACTACCTTTGCTGTCCAGTGAAAGCTGTGATTCAGCATTTCCAGGAAAGACAACAGCTCTACTCTGAACCCTGTCCCCTGGCAGCAGCTGAGAGGTGACAGGGGGAGACAATTCTAGAGGCAAATGCTGCTGGACAGCTGACTCTGGCAAATGTGCACCCTGGCTTGAGGTGTGGAGTTTCTTAGGAACCAGTGCTGCTGCCAAACCACATCTCAAGGGGCGCAGATCCCTCAACAGGGCCTCAGGCTTCCAGGGAGCTGAGAAAGAGGTGGAGGGGTGGGAGCACCTGACAGTGGCTGCTCCAAAACAGGGTGTGCCATACAGGCTGCAAAGACAGCATGAAGAAAATAACACAAAATAACCCATTACAATTCCAAAATATTGGCTTTATATTGAAGCGATTTTATCAAAATTAATTTCACGTGTTTGGTTTTTTAAAATGTGACCATCACAAAAATTTCAAGTATATTTGTGACCCATATTTCTACTTAACAGTGATCCTCTGAACCTCCTTCAGGAAGTTCCGAGATGACAGGGCCTTCACAAAGTGATCAGTTTCCTTTTTTGTGTGCTAAGGATGAACTCAGGTGTCCTGTGCTGGCCAGCCAAGTGCTCAGCCCAAGGCACACAATTTTAAGAGTTAAAAAACCACAGCCACTTTTGGAAGGATTAGGTTTAAATTGTGTGCATTTCTGTAACATTGCATAGCTTAATTAAACTGCTGTGTGAAAGTAAAAAGAAAAAGCTGTCAACTTGCCAAATTCCTCCTTTTATCAATGAAGAAACTGAAGCATTTAAGTTATTATGTAGACTAATCTTTCAATCATTCCAAAAGCCAAAACTATTCCTCTTTCCACTCCTTCAGTTCAGGTAACTAAGAAGTTACCATATGTTCAAATGTGTATGAGTTTTTGTTTTAAAGTGTTCTCAAGGCTGGGCGTGGTGATGCACAGCTATAATCCCAGCACTTAGAAGGCTGAAGCAGGAGGATTACTTTGAGTTTGAGGCCACCCTGGGCTACATAAGGAGTTCAGGCCCAATTTCAACTGCATAGTGAGACCCTGTGTCAAAAAACAAACATTAAAAAGAAAAGTTTTCTCAAGAAAAGCCATCATTAGTACATGCAAAACCAGAGTTAATTATCAACGACCACCTGCTCCCTATATAAATTATATAACTTAATTTTTCAAATAGCTTTGCAGTATAAAAATTAGATTTATCTAAAAAAAACGTCAGTGCTTATAGGAATAAATTTCTGTTTAGTTTTGTTTTTAGGAATAAGATTTTTTTAAAAAACCCATAATCTTATCAACTGTTCCTGAGTATTTATGTATTGAGTATAATGTCCATACAACCAAAATATGATCAGTATCTTTTTATTTTATGAAACTGAGACAACTGCATGCACTTGTTTCACTACTTGCTTCACTTCACATGCACAAGTGTACAGAGGTCACTAGTAAAACACAGTATTAGAATTTCTCAGTGGCTGCAGAACCTCTGTTCCTCACCGTGTATTTGTGTGCATTTATAATATTTTGCATACATTTATTCACATAAGCTCCTTAAAGTGAAATTTCTGGAGCCAAAGGCTTTTGATCTGTTTTCCTAAACTGCTTTTTGGAATGCAGAAATACATGAGGTGCCCACTCCTTCTCATTTGAGCCAAAACTGGATTTGCTGGGTCCATTCTGCCCCCATGGTAAGGGGAAAGTGGAAGCTGCTGTTTTCCTGCAAGGACACACCTTGCCCTTGCACAGACACCACACTCACCTTGCCCCTGGTCAAAATCCATGACCAACACACAGAAGATGCATTTTAAAAAGAGCAACATGTAAGATGCAGAGAAGCTGCACTGCATGCCCACCTGCTTCAGCCTGTCGTAGTCAAGCCCTTCTGTTTGGACGCCATTGGCACTGGGCTGTGATGAGGGTGTGGATTTTGGTCTGTATAAATGAAATTTGCAGGACAGGTAAACAACACTTATGATATTTAATGAGTTCATATTTATAAACTTACCAACCCAACACTAGACTTAAATAATTTCTTAATAAAACAGATTTTGTTAAAAAGCTAACTTCCATAGTTGTTAGATTGGAACAGAAAACAAAATAGTTTTCACTTACTTCATTATTTTAAATTATTCATAAAGAAACTAGAAATGGTGACAAGATGGTGAGACTTCTTCGGTTAAAAGTCGGAGACAGCGTTCTTTGGGCCTGAGGCAGGGACCCAGGAATGTAGCTCGCTGAGCCCAGCAGACCCTGCCAACACCCCAACAACATAGCTTTGTCTTCTCCCTCTTTTGAAATTTTACTGTCTACCAAGCATCCAGTAACTCGCGGAAGGAAAGTATAAAGACCTGGATATTTTACTCTAACATATATCAGTTTATAAATTTTTATGTATCAGAAGAAAATATTTTAGGAAGCAAGATTTCTCTGTATATATTTATTCTATGCCAAACATTAAAACATACAAGAATGTTGAAAAATAATTATTAGGTATAACTACACTCATTTTCATGGAAACATCATATGAATGGTGTGCTTTAGGCTAACTGCTCCAGAAATCTGCTTTGCTAAAAAAAAAAAAAAAAAAAAAAAAAAAAAAGGACATGCAGACAGAAGCAGACTATCAATTATTATTACATTTCCAACAGTTGAGCATCATTAAAAATTTTACACAACAAAATGTTTTGGGGAATAAATTTTTGTTTAGAGACAGGGTCTTGCTCTGTAGCCCAGACTGGCTTTGAACTCCAGATCCTCCTGTTTCCACCTCATAAATGCTGGGGTAACAGGCCACCATACCTGGGTCACGGATTAGGTGTATTTTATGATTTTTTGTTTGTTTCATTTTGACACATGGTCTTCCTATGTAGTCCAGGTTGGCCCTGAACTCATTATGTAGCCCAGGCTGGTCTTGAACTCGAAGTAATCCTCCTGCCTCAGCCACCCATGTGCTGGAATTACAAGCATGCACTACTACTGCAGGTTGGATCAGGCAGTTTTGGTGTTTGTTTTTTTTTTTTTTTTTTGTGGCACGGGGGATCGAACTCACAACCTCACGCCTGTCAGGCAGGCACTTAAGCCACTGAGTCAAACTCCCGGCCCTAGTTTTTTGAAACAGGATCGCACTATGTGGTTCAGGCCGGCCTTGAGCTCATGTTGTAGCCCAAGCTGGCCTCGAACTCACAATGCTCCTCCTATCTCAGCCTCCTGAGTGCTGGGATTAAAGGCGTGCACCACTACGCTGGGCTTTTGGATTAGGCACATTTTAAACCAATGCTTCAAACCAAATAAACTAGTAATGCCTTCCCCTCCAATTCCAGCAATAAAAGAAAATCCTTAGTGGAAACTCTATAGAGTTTCAGTTGAGTTCTCTATTTTCTGGTTTAGTGTACTAAGTGGCCACTCTTTAAGGGCTACAAATCAATATAGTTTTAAACCATTAATCAAATAGCATATTTTCAATTTTGCATAGTAGCAATGTCAGAAACCCAATCAAGACCCAATATATAGATAACTTTTTCAAAGTTTTAATCTCATAATTCCTAATCCAAGTAATACTTTAGACCCACAGGAATTGCTCATGAAGATAAAATACTGAGCTGATCAGTTTTAACATTGAGACATTATTGCTTAAAATTATTAAACAAGTCAACCAGTGTCATTTTTTTAGGTCTATGCTTGTATGAAAACTGAAGAAGATACAAACTTTCAGAAATCATCGTGGTAGTGCTGAGTGGGGTGCTGGAGGAGAGGGGTGGTTTCCACAAAAGCCTCCTCCTTAGTTAGGGTGCTGCAGCCCAGTGGGCTGGGGGTGCTAGGTCTGCAGCAGTTCTGCAGGTCACACTGTGCATCTCACTCACTCATGTCTCTATCCCTGTTCTCCAAAATTAAATTTTAATTACTCTGCTTTCTTTTACTTTTCACATATAAATGGTGTAGTTATTTTTTTCCTATGCTATATAATGACTATCTCTGAAATTCATGTTATAATCAACTATAATCTGACTTAACTGTGTAGTATGCTCTGACTATATCCATATTTACGAAGCAATGAAAAACTGTGTAATATAATTAACAACTGTAGAGACATGCAAAATTTTAAAAATTTAATTCATGCTAACATGCAATCCATCACCCTCACCACCACCACCACCACCACCACCACCACCATTACGAGAATCAATTCAAGGGGGGAACTTTTCATACTGAAAGAAAGAAGTAATCACCACTTTTTTAAAAGGAGGTTTTCAACACTACCCTGGGGATGCTAAGTGTGAAAGCAGGAAGATAACTGTGAAGACCTCAGTGTTAAACACTATTTTTCTCCATGATCTAGCAAGTTTTCTTAATAAATCTTTTGTTCACAACAATTAATCTACCCCAAAGAAAGCAGAAAGCTATTTCACTACTGCAATATCAATATTTTATGGAGATTTAACTGGCTAGCAAAAGAATGGCTAATCAATAGCATAAAGACAACTAACAAATTTGATCAGTCTGGCGACAGAAGTCCTGTGCAGTGGCACACATACCCCTCTATATACTGTTTAATTCTAATGATTAGCAGATTTGATGTGTATTTTACAAAATAGATGCACATATGAGAGCATGATCATTATTTCAGTTATTTTTAAACTGTGGGTTTTCAACATAGTTGATAACAAAATATGTGTGTTTCTCAGAAGTTTTTACTCCTTCATGAAGAGAAGGTTGCCTCTAGGTACCTGTGTATGAAACTACTGTGCTAAACTGCTCAACTTCCTATTCGGCCAAATTAATTCTATAAATAATTGAGCAGCACTTGAGGTTTTTTTTCCAGGGCGGGGGGGGGATCTTTTTTTTAATTGAGAGAGGAGTAGATAATTTATACTTCTTGGGGGAGGGGTGGTGTGCTGGACAGAACCTAGGGCCTTAAGCATGCTGTGCATATACTCTGTCACAGAGCTCACCCCAGCACTGGATGATTCTCATCCTGTTTTCTTAATTCAAAATGGTACAATGGCACTTATCCTACAAAACAACCTGGTGAAGACAGATTGAGGTTGTTAAGCCTACTGAATAATACTACAATGTATCTAGGAAACAGATTTTCCTCAAAAAACATCCAAACTTGGCTATGAGACAGTCCTGTGTTCCAGTAACAACCAGCACAGGATCTTCAATCACATTTTTTAAAGGCTAAGGCTTTGTCTTAGAACCATGAAGAGAACAACCTTTAAATGAAAATGCCAAAGCTACCAACAGCCCTAGACAATATACAAAGCCCTGGATTCCCTCTTAGTATTCTGAGATTTACCACGTGTATGGATCCTAATCCAACTATAAGGTTATCGATGGTGAGGTTTTTATTTTTATTTAATTGTTCAAGATAAAGCTAAAAATGAAAGACTCAACCTGGATAACCAGCTCCCTCGTGGTGATTACCAGTCCAGACAGAAAAGCTCAGCCCTGTCCTGAACATGTTATTAGAGTCTCAAATCACAAAGCCACAGCAGGATGATACCTGTGTAATGAATCATAGGACCTGTTGTCAAAAACAATCTGATTTTTCCTTGAAGAATCCCGTCTATGAAGGGGAAAGACCATTTAAAGGGGTATACAATAGAACTTTAAAAATAATTCTCATGATGTTATTTACTGTTTCACAAGTTTCTAGTTATGGCAAACAAAGCAAGAATTAAAGGATTACATTATCCTTAGAATAACCATTTCTCGTCGGGCGTGGTGGCGCATGCCTTTAATCCCAGCACTCGGGAGGCTGAGGTAGGTGGAGCGTTGTGAGTTCGAGGCCGGCTTGGGCTATAACGCGAGCGTAAGGCCGGCCTGAGCTACACAGTGCGACCCTGCCTCAAAAAACCAGGGCCGGGAGTTTGGCTCAGCAGCTTACGCGCCTGTCAGGTAGGCGCGAGGTTGTGAGTTCAATCCCTGGTGCCGCAAAAAAAAAAAAAAAAAAAGAATAACCATTTCTCCAATGAAGAGAAGACATTTTGAAGCTAACTTTAGTTATGTAAATATACTGTTTACTTTAAAAAATTAGAGAATTTTTTAAAAGTCATTATACAATGACTTACCCCTGTAAACCACAAGCACAGTAAAAGCCACCAACAAATACACATTTCTATTACAGTGACTATGAGGCAACAGACTCAAAATCATTGTAGTCTGAAGTATATAAAATTATCCTCGGGCATAGAAAGAATATTTTTCTCCCACCACAAATATAGTATCTGTAAACTTTTAATAAAAATTGTAGGAAGAATTCATAAACTTTCCAGTGTTACATTCTAGTCACTATTCAGAGCATTTTTACAACATTCTTGCTTTTCCTTTCCTGACATCCTCACTTAATACAGCATAATGCAGTACACCTATGGATGCCAAAGGGCATCAGCTCATCTCAACACCAACATAATTCTGGCATGCACAGTCTGGAAGAAATGGTGCCAAGACTACAGGGTGAGATGAAGTGTGCTTCAAAAGAACATAAAGCAACCAATGTACTTGCTTCCCCCAAGAAACAGGAGAGATACTTAAGGGTTGTTTAAACATATTTTTAAAATCTTTTATTGCTTACAACTGCTTTATTTCCCCCAGCACATACAAATTGAAACTTTATGACACAAGTGGTCACAAACAGGTGTTTCAGAAGTTCTATTTTGGGAAAGGTGAGGGAAACCATCTAACAGAGTTGGAACATGATTATAATTTTCAATAAATCTGTATGAAAATATTTTCAAAATGGTAACCATTAAAACTCACTCAACTTCCTTTAGAAGTCTAAAAATCTTTCAAAGAACACTATTCCTTTACTAAATGAGACTAACAAATCACATGACAAAAAACTCCATTTGGAGAACTATCCCATATCTCTTCCTGAACCATTAGTGCAGCCCTAGCTATAGGCAAGAAACTGTGAAGTTCCTCCCGATGAAGTCAGGATGAAGGGCAGAAAGAACCTCCCTGGCAGAATTTATACCCTCAAAGGGAAATGGCATATCACAGTTCTGTCACTGGACACAGTACTCAACAAATAAGGGTTCCTAATGTGCTCCTGAAGAAAATCTGTAACTATAGAGAACTGTTAGAAGGTCCCCTCAGTTACGTGTCTGAAAAACTGAGAAGCAATTGTTGTGCTCTACTGAAAGGTCACGTCCAAGAACAAATCACTTCATTTTTTTCTGAATTCTTATATGGTCATCTTACCGTCACTTAGAAACTGAAAGCTTTAACATATTCTAAAAAGCCAGGCATGATGGCACACACCTGGAGACCCAACAACACTTGGGAGGCTAAGGTAGGAGGATCACAAGTTCAAGGCCAGCCTGGACTACAAAGTAAGTTTAAGGCCACCCTGAGCTACATAATGAGACTCTGTCTCAAAACAAAACAAACAAACAAACAAAAAAGACAGAAAGAAAAAGAAAAGGCCTAGCTTCTACAGAGCTTAACTGTGTCATCCAATCTTCTTTACTCTTCACAGAAAAAGCCACACAGAAGTCAAATTCAAATGTAAACATAGCTACCACAGGACAGATCTGTGATAATATGAAGTATATTCTAACTCTTCAAAAAATTAGTTTTCTATAGAAAGAGTCGCATTTTCTTTTTATGAGGCAAACGTAAGGCAGATATCTCAGAATGAAAAGGCAGAAATCCCTTTTAGTCTTTAAATGCATACAATTTTTCCCCTTGGGGAAATACTAGTCTTCTAAAATCTATCATAAACCAAGAAAATGTTCCACTTAAGTCTAAAACCTGTGGCATAAACTCAGTTATGATGATGAAGTACACCTTGTAGAGGACACATAACCTACCTGACTGTCCATGTCCTAGTCTTTTTTTTTTTTTTGTGGCACCGGGGATCAAACTCACAACCTCGCACCTGACAGACAGGTGCTTAAGCCACTGAGCCAAACTCCTGGCCCTAGTTTTTTTGAGGCAGGGTCGCACTATGTAGTTCAGGTCGATCTTGCACTCGCGTTGTAGCCCAAGCCGGCCTCGAACTCATAACACTCCACCTACCTCAGCCTCCCAAGTGCTGGGATTAAAGGCGTGCACCACCATGCCCAGCTATCATGTCCTAGTCTTGATTATGATCAGAAGTTTCAACTGAGAGAGAGCAAATTCCTACCTTATAAATTCAAGGTTTTATTTTGCTCTTATAAGATTAGTTTGAAATATAAAATTTCTGTCATTCAGACAAAAGGGGAAATGTGAATATATACTGTTTAGACAATATCACCACTCAATGCTAAATTCCTTGGGAGTTACAATGCCATTCTGGTATGCAGGAGATATCCCCATTCTTTGGAAACATCCTATATTTAGGGTGAAGCAGCGTTTGTTTGAAAACTACTTTGAAGTTATTCAGCAGTGTTGCGGTTTGTGTCTGGATGTCCTCCCAAAGCCTTGTGTGGTCACAGGGTGTAGGGGAGGTCACTGAGTCTAGTGCTTGTGATTGGTTCGTTGTCTAGTGCTGGGATTGGTGGTGAGTGCCGCACCTGCCAAGAGGTGGGTAGCTGGCATACAATATAAGGCAGGGAAGGAGGCAGGTCTTTTGACCTTTTCACTCTTGTCGCTTGCAGCTGCCATGAAAAGCTACCCCTATGCCATGCCACCATGCCTTGGAACCAGCTGAGTATGGACTGAAACCTTCAAAAACTATAAGCTAAATAAACCTTTCCTCCCTTGATTTTGGGCATCTGGTATTTCATCTCAGCAACTGGAGAAAAGTAACCAACACAAGAAGGAAAAAATGTTTTGATATATAGATGGTCAAGACAAATGCGGCAAATGTTAACAGCTGGTGAGCTGAGGATGAGTATTTCCTGTACTATTCTTTCAACTTTTCTCTAGTTTGGAGTATTTCAAAATATTGGGAGATATAAAGTTGCCTTAAAATTTCAGACAATCTAACAAATGTAGGATGAATTTATATCACTAGTAAAATACAATGGGCTCAGTAGTGATGGTCCAACAGTAGGTGAAGTACAGGTATTTTGGGAGCTCCTTTGTACAATTCATAATCTACAACGGAATATTTCCCTTTTCAGATACACATCATATAAAATTTAGGAAAACATTGGTACCTGGAGATGACAGGGGACTTGCTGCCATTCACTGCATTTGCTCTTTCCCAAGGCTTTCTGGTTGGTTCTTCAAATGCAAAGAACAAATACATTAAATATCCCATATATTTTCAAGGGTTCCATTAAACAAACAGCAAAATACTATAGGAGTCATCAGCAAAATACTGGTTTGTATAGTAGTAATACAGATAAATTAAAAAATTGAGATTTAAATTCTGAATATTAAAGATTCTAATTTGCACATTTTCAGACCTTTAAACAAGAAATTAAATAAGCACATTAATGTTTCCTTTAAAAAGCCCTTGATTCTTAATTGTTGAGACTTGCAGATAACTCCAGTTAAATATAAATAAGTTCCCTCCAAGCTCATATTATGAAGCACATGTGGCAACCGACTGGCCAACCACCAACTGTGATCATTTGAATTGTATTTGTATTTTGAGTGACTTGGCTGATGTGTCACTGGGCTAACTAGATGACTGAATGACATGAGAAGTGAAATCTTGTCTGGGTAGAAAACCTTTTGGGCCACATGAAGATTAAGTGAGATATGAGTTGTCATCTCTTATAAAGCTTTTTTTTTTTCTTAAGACAGGGCCTCGTTGTGTAGTTCAGGCTGGCCTTGAATTCACTATGTAGCCCAGGTTGGCCTCCAATTTGCCATGATTCTCCTGCTTCAGTCTCCTGAGTACTGAGTTACCATATAGTTTTAACTAAGAAATTGCTCTGAGATTGATAGAAACCCTCAATGGGCCTCTGCATGTTCTAAGGTAGCTTTACAATCTCCTCAAAATGTACCCACACAAAACTAATTCACACTCTACCCTGAAGCACCACTTTGTTTCTGCATTTCTGCTTCAAGTCAACATCCAGGTATGAACCTTAAAGTTCCCACTGATCTTGCCTGACTCATCACTCAAGGAATTCTTTTTTTTTTTTCTCTATTAAATGTTTTTATTTGTTCTTCTGTACTCTTAACAACTAATACATTCTTTTCACTGATGCCACAGTGGTGTCAAGTTCCAGAGTTTTCTGGGGACCACCAAATAGCCACACAGCATTTTGATGGGCAGTATTAGAGACCCATCTGACACATCATCCAGGAAGGTGAAGAGGGAAGTCCTGAACAAAATTAGGCAGAGAAGGGAACAGTCGTTAGAATACTGCTACCAAAGAGGAGGCAAGAAGAAAGATGGGGAGTAATTCCAAAGTGGACCAGGTGTGGTGCTACCTAGTGGTGGCTGAGGTCCTCTGTCAATTAGAGAAATGTAAATACTGTTCAATCTTAAAAGGACAGAGGGCCGAAACCACTGTGTTTCAGGAGAAAGGGCATGCTCACTCCGCGGGGCAAAGGAATGAGGCTGTCTTGGGCCAAGGTCGGATGCCTCAGGAGGAAGGACCAAGGTTGATTTCTCCACAGAGGTTCACTGGAAACACTCTGGTTCCTTGCACTAGGAGCTTCCTCACTGATTTCCCTAAGTCACCCCTCCCTGATTCCACCTCACTGTGCTCACAAGTGCCACTTTATGTGCCTTCAGCAATATTGACCGATGACATTAACTTGATACTTGCAGCGTAAAGCCTAAATTGATTTTTCTTTCTAATTCCCCTTTCCAACCTATCTTTCCAATGCTCACCAAAAAGAACTCTTCCCTCTAGATTGTATCTGTTTACTGCTTCCCAGTCTCTTCCTGCTTGTGACACACTGCCTTCCTCAAGTATCTGTTTGTCCCCTATGGCAGTCATACCCAATGCTCTACTTCTAATGTGCAATGACATGTCACTATTTCCCACAAAGATGTCCAAGGGACTGCATGATCTCTTCGCTCTCTGGGTCATCAGCACCCAATGTCTGGTCATAGAAGATTAACTTTCCCTCACCATGCACAACTGTACTGAGTTTGCT
>RJWM01006953.1:0-39339 GCA_004363535.1 Dasyprocta punctata | reverse complement strand
AATAAAGCGAAAGTAAGTGGGTCACAAGCCTGTGACTTTTTCATAAAGATAACATAAACTTACATAGTAAACAGAGTCCTATTTAGGAGAAAAACAAAGTGAGCTGACAAAAAATAGTTCACAAAGTCACAATATAGTTGTAATATAATGAGACTACTGAATATTTGCTATTCAACCAATCTGTGACACTAAGGGACTGTGCGTGTGTGAGAGAGAGAGAGAATACCTTACAATCACAAAAACAAAAGCATGCTTTTTAAAAAAATAAAATTATCAAAAAAAGTAAGAAAAAAGGAAAGCAGTTCTATAGGTGGCTGATAGGCTCTAAATTAAAACATGTAGAAATTAATATAGGCATTTCTTTATATTGGCTTCCTGTGGGCCATTCTGACTATTAACTCAATTTATTTATGTCACTTCATTCCAAAATAGGCATGGAAGTAGAGTCCAGTTGTGGTCTCGGGCCAGACACACAGCAAGCAGCCTCACGTCCCACACTGGATATACTGCTCTCTGGCAGCTTGCAGGAACGTGTGTTTTATTAATATTTAGGTATCCTGTGTTCAAGAGTTCTCAGTGTTAAAATTTTACTGTATTCAAGAATGTTTCCCAAAAGCTTTTAAGAGATTCTTTTTAGCTTATAAACCAGAAGCTTCATTTCTAGGATTATCAACATTACTCAAATGAATGGTTCAAATGACAACCTTCTCAATCTGAGGATGTCTTCAAATAGAATACAGTGCTATCTAATATGCTCACTTAATTTTTACCTTTAAAGAACAATTAAATCATTTGACAATAATACACTAGATTTTATAAGTATAAAAATTATGGTTTTCAAAAAGTTGAGAGAAAAGCCGGGCGTGGTGGCGCACGCCTTTAATCCCAGCACTCGGGAGGCTGAGGTAGGTGGAGCGTTGTGAGTTCGACGCCGGCTTGGGCTACAACGCGGCGCAAGGCCGACCTGAGCTACATAGTGCGACCCTGCCTCAAAAAAAACCAGGGCCGGGAGTTTGGCTCAGTGGCTTAAGCGACTGCCCTGGCAGGCGCAAGGCTGTGAGTTCAATCCCCGGTGCCACAAAAAAAAAAAAAAAAAAAGTTGAGAGACAAAAAGTTGAGTTTTAACAGACGTCACAGTATCAGGGGTAAAGCAACAGCAGCTTTAGCGATCACAAAAAGCAAAGAAAAAAGGCCAATGCATTCGTGTGGGAAAAGGAACTTCAACATTTTAGGAACCAAGCAGTTAGTCGGTCCAAATATGGGAAAGGGTAATTTTTATTATTTTAATGTTTTGTTTTTTGGTACTGGGGATTGACCTCGACCTTGCATTTGCCAGGCAGGCAGGCGCTTATACTACCGAGCTAAATCCCTGGCCGGAATTTTTTTTTTTTAAGGGAAAGTTTTAATTAAAGTATTAACATTCAGGGAAAGCTGACAAAGGTTAAAGTATTTCTCCTGAACTTACCAGGTGTACTTGTTGAAGGGGCCTTCGAAGTTACAGGCTCAGAATCTTCCTAAATGTACAAAAATACATGCATTAGCACTCCACCACAGGTACACGTTGCATGCATGCTGAGTGTGAGTGACATGCTCCCTGCTTCCTTTGGCTTGGAATTCTTCTTCCTCCTCTTCTTCCTGTCATTCCCCTCTGCAGAGTACTCAGCCTGACGCCTTCTCACTGAGGACCTGTGCTACTACTGCTGGGAAGCCACAGGAAACAGAAGTAATCCAATGGTGTGGGGAAAACAGTTACACACAGAATAGACAGAGCAGAGTCTGTTCAACTGGACTGGGAAGAATGGCATGAAGGTTTCACACTAAGGGACACTTCCTAGGAGAGGACATTCACTCACTTCAAGGGTATATAAAAACAGAATTAACTCCACAGTCTTGAACCTCAGTATTTTTCCCAAGACTCCACATCATCAACTCATTCTACTAAGAAAGCCATTATAATTTTATAACTGCTTTTCTCCGAAAATAAGACCTAATTGGAAAATGATCACTGATCATTACTGTGCTAATGGTCACCAGAGTCATGCAGAAGATTATACCTCACTATTCTCTCACTTGGTGGTCACTATGTAACAGCAGGTAAGGCAAAGTGATGGGGACTGGCATTTTTATCTCTAGTTTTCAAGGCTGATTATTTTTCAGTTCAGTCCTATTTTTGGGGAGACAGGGTGATACAGCAAGGCATTTTAAATATATGAATAACTTAAAAGAATCAATTGTAACTTTGAATTAATTTAGGTCAAGTTGAATAATCACTGGTAGGGTTTTGTGAATGGGCTGTGCTAGTATCCCACATTTTAAGGTGGGTGCTGGCTTTACTCACGTACAGTTTTGTCCTCTTTTTGTTCTGCTTCTACTGTGGTTCCCTTTTCAGCAATTCTTCTCCTAGAAAGAAGGCAAATTGGACTCTTTAAAAAACCATGTAACTCTTAGTATTAAAAATGCCTTCTCTAGCCGGGCATGGTGGCGCACGCCTTTAATCCCAGCACTCAGGAGGCTGAGGTAGGCGGAGCGTTGTGAGTTCGAGGCCAGCTTGGGCTACAACGTGGTGCAAGGCCGACCTGAGCTACATAGTGCGACCCTGCCTCAAAAAAACCAGGGCTGGGAGTTTGGCTCAGTGGCTTAAGCACCTGCCCTGGCAGGCGCAAGGCTGTAAGTTCAATCCCCGGTGCCGCAAAAAAAAACAAAACAAAACAAAACAAAAAAACGCCTTCTCTAAGAGGGAAGAATTGCATCTAGTTAAGTCATATGCAGAATAAAATCAACAAAATCTTCTAGATTCTGGACATGTCTGCTACAGTGAGATTTCTCACCTCCTGGCCAGCAGGGCACTCATTTCTTCCATTAAGCCGCTGCCTCCTAGAGGAAGAGGCCCATTCCCGCGACTGGAGTCGGCTTTGGAAGCTGAATTCACACCAGCGGTACTCCCTCCACTGGGGAAAGAGGCATCCTCCATCTTAACAAGAAGATACACATAGTCATATCAATGTAAATTTTTAAAAATCTGCAAATATTTTAAACCTTAAGAATCAATAGCACTGACTTTGTATAGCAAACTTTTACCAAAGCTAACAACATCAATAATGGGGTAAAACAGTACTAGGTGTCTCCCTGAATGATACAGTGAGAAGCAGTCAACTGTGGTAGTCTTTCTGCTCCCAAAACGCCCAACCTGAATCAAATCTTGTGGAAAAAATTCAAATATGACAAACTGAAAGAAAACCTAAACAATAACTGACAGACTTCAAAAATGTCAGTATGGAGTCAGGCATGGTGGCGCACGCTTTTAATCCCAGCACTCGGGAGGCTGAGGTAGGAGGAGCGTTGTGAGTTCGAGGCCAGCTTAGGCTACAAGGCGAGTGCAAGGCCGGGCTGAGCTACATAATGTGGCCCTGCTTCAAAAAACCAGGGCAAGGAGTTTGGCTCAGTGGCTTAAGCGCCTGTCTGGCAGGCACGAGGTTGTGAGTTCGATCCCTGGAGCCACAAAGGAAAAAAAAAAAAGTCAGTATCTTGCAAGATTGAAGAACTGTCACAGTCTACACTAAAGTGACATTACAACTAAATGCAACAGAAGACCTTGAAAGAAAACTGCTATAAAAGACATTGGAAACCAGATTTAAATACATTTCAAAATAAATTTGAAAACATTGTTAGATTTCCTGATTTTGATAACTACCCTACGGTAATGTACATGAATGACCTTGTTCTTATACAATACTGTACATACCAAGGTTATTTAGGGAGACTGGCATGATGTTTCCAATTTACTCTCAAATCATTCAGACAAAACTGTGTATGTATAGAAGGAAACATATACAAAGACAATAAAGAGGCAAGTTATTGATAAAATGTTAACTGGTGAATATAGATGATAGATTCACAGAAATTTTTTTATATGATTTCTGCAACTTTTCGGTAAATTTTAATTATTTTGAATTTTTAATCAATAAGGTTAATAGCATAGATTCATAAAATTAGAACTAATAAATTCAGTATTTTAAATACTTAGAAAGAATAAGACATACATTAAAAAGACAGTAGTTTGAGAATGCATTTACCCGTGACACTTTCCTAAGTTTTGCTCCAGCAATTGCAGCTGCAAGTCCAGTTAATGGGCGATTATCTTCTGACGCAGGTCCAGAGAAAAATCCAGTTGCAGGGAGGGGTGGGGCAGGAGGTGGTGGTGGAGGAGGGGGTGCCTGATTGGGCAGAGGAGGGGGAGGAGGGGGAGGGGGAGGCCCAGATGATGGTAGTGGAGGAGGGGGTGGGGGTCCTGGGGGAGGAGGGGGAGCTGGGGCTTGGGCAGGTCCTGGTGGGAGAGGAGGAGGGGGTGGAGGTGCAGGTGGTCCCAAGACAATGCCTGAGAGGAAGAAATGTTAGATGGATCATCAGCTTGAGAGCTAAGCAACCATACTTGAGGACAGGTATGCAGAATGCAGCACTAAGTTAAGGTGATCGAAACACAACATAGGAATTTAATTTACTATAATGTTTGCAGTCTAGATCAGTTTAAAAAGATATTAAAATATAGAGTCAACGTGTATATGTAAGTATTTAATATTAGGCCATTTAGTAATGAACTATGCAACAGATTATCTAACTAGCCTTTTTCCATGGGGATTTGAAAAATAAGCAAAATAAAGGCTAATAAAATTTGTGAGAGGTAGACATTCCTTAAAACACAAACGAACCAACAAACAGGTAAATGTAGCAGTTACTACTATTTGACAAGCCATACTCCAAATAATCCATGTGAGTACAGAGACAGTATATCCTGATATCCTACTATAACGAAGACAGATGTTTCCTGTTTACACATGGTCAAAGTGACGACTCAGAATGTGAAGGAAGACTGGGTCCCAGGCCAGTATCTTAAAAATATTCTACACTGAAATTCCAGATGTAGCCAAAGTTAAGAATCACTAAAGTAATGGAATTTATTGATGCAAGCAAAATCTTAATACAACTCTCAAGCAAGTAACACAGAATTTGAATACAAGTGTTTAGCCTTCAAGTTGGTGCGTACGAAATGTTTGAATCTCATAACATCACCAAGGGATTGAGCAGGAATTTACTCAGTATCAGAATACTGAACTAGTAGGCAACTCCCCTCTTGAAGGCTTGAAAGGGGTCTTTGGGACAAAGCACGCATGGGTACGACTCTAACTACTCCAGCTTCAGGAAGAGGCACAGGAGCAGCTGTCCCCTTGAGGGGCACAAGGGACCACTTTCCTCTTGGCCAGTCCTACTGTCACAGTTCTAAATCCTGTGCCCTAAATTGCACATTCTGGAATTTGACTCCATTTTAAAGAAAATTTTGTAAGTTGACAACAAAAACATTCACAGTGATAACAAGTCTATTACATTACTTTAGATAGTAAGATTTTTAAAAGAGGTATGTTTAAATTGAGATTAATGCTGCTAATTACAAATATGTTTTCAGCACCCTCTTGCAGTCCTCACTAAATTCTAAATAAAAACAAAACAAAAACTACAGTGTCATAGACATCTTATTTATGTTCAGAACCAGGTTCTCCCTACTTAGGCATCATTATCCCACACGCAGGTGTGGGGGTCATGGCACCCTTCAGGCACACTATGAGCCTGCTGCCCTCTGTACCCTCCTGCAACAGCCAGGGTGCTCTGGGGTTCAGGGTACCCTCAAAGCCTGCTATTGGGGTCCCCAGATCAGATCTGCACTAGGGGAGACTCAGCACAGCACATCTCAGGACCACAGCTAGCACTAAGTGTATCTTTGAGTCTCCCAGAAAGTAAAACTGTTCAGACTAGATCAAACAGGTCAAACAAAGATTTCCTAGTAAAATTTATAAGAAATGTACAGGGGTACCTTGATTCACCAATACTTCTGTTTGTGAACAATTTGGTTTGCAAACAGAAGTGTTTGGCAAAATTTTGTTTTTGTTTGCAAACTCTACACTGGATGACAAACAGGATCACGCCATCTTTCCTGCATGAACATGAATGTGTTCACCTTTTCCAGAATCATGGAACAAATTAAGTTTGTGAACTGTGGCATCACTGTATTACTACTACCTCAAGTATTACTAGGAAACACCTTTTATGATAGTGTAGAACATACCAAACTTAGTGCAAAATGGAAATTCCCCTTAATGACCCTCCAAAATGCAAATGATACAACAGAATAAAAAGTATTCATTTCCACCTTAATTTTTCAAACAGAAAAAAACCCCACATGGCACTCTGGCATCTTAATGTCCCATTATTAAGCCCTCCTCCCCTCCTTCCAGGTGGCAGCTGTGGACACCAACTCTTCTGGAGGTGAGCTGCCAGGAGCAGTGCCAAAAGCCTTACCCTGCAGGGTTGGAGTCTCGGCCGGCTGAGAGGCTGCCTGCAAGCCTGGCTCAGAAGCAGAGGAGTCTCCCAGCACAGAGTTTAGAGGAGTCTCCACAGTGGCAGGGGCAGCTGCAGAGGGAGAAGGGAGAACACTGGGCTTGGATGAGGGGGTTGAGGCAAAGAGGGCGCTGGGAGGGGCAGGTGAAGTTCCGCCATGGGACAGTGGTGGTGGGGGCGGCGGCCCTGAGGTAGGTGGTGGAGACACTGGGCACGGCACAGAGTCCAGCAGCCCAGCAGGTGCTGTCGGTGATGGGGGCATCTGGGGCACAGGAGAAGAGACACAGACAGGAAGGACAGGCCTCGGACCAGCAGCTTTGCCAGGGGGGCTACTGATCATGATCGGAGGAGATGGAGGGAGAGGAGAGAAACTGGAAGGGGACCAGGCACAGGGCTTTGCTGCTGGAGGCTGAGAGGAGGGTGTGTTCACAGGAGAAGAAGGCTGAGAGTTTTTGTTCAGAGGACGGGGAACTGTAGCATAATGGGGGAGAACAGGGTGGAAGGCTGAGCCTAGAGATGTCGCAAAACGTGTCGCTGAGTGTCGCAGTGGTGGTGTAGGGGGTGTGGAAGCAGGTGGCAAAGCAGCCACAACAGCGTGGTCTGGAGTGGCATCTGACACTGGAGCTGAGATGACTTTGGCGTGTGGTGGAGGAGGTGCTGGAGAAGGCTGGCAACTGGGGTAGTCAGGAGGTGGAGCGCTATACAGGGGGCTGTCTGGAGACGGAGCTGGACAGAGGTGGGAGCAGCAGCAGAGACAGGATACAAAAGGAGAGAGAAAAAGGAGCGAGTGAAGCCACAAAACCAGCAATCAGACAACTGTATAAATGCAGACTACAGTTAGTACAAGTCAAGCACACGTGCATATAACCATTTTCACTCGAGAACTTTCACTTGTAAACATACAGTTTGAGATCCAGAAAATAATTTTCTTTTACTAGTAAGTACATTAATAAATTAAAGGTTAATTTGTCTATAAGAAAGGGATAGTAGCTGTCTTAACTTTCATTATTTAACCCATTAAGATATTAAAATCATATGAAAAATAAATTTAGTTTAAAAAAATCAAACAGAAAAACTAACGAAGTGTTTACTGCAAAGAGTGAAGAACATCCTATTGCAATGCTTACTTGTGAAATAGTTGTTTTGTTAGCTATAACTCCGGAAAATAACTATGCAGTCAAAACAAATGTATTAACTTAATCACTATCTAATCAGCCTTTTGATATAGGCCACATGCAATAAAAATTCTTAGATCCTATAATGGATGTTAATTTTAATGAATGCTTCAAACTTTCAGGCACATCTTTTAATGTCTTTTAATCAATTCCATCAGATTTTGTATAATACTACAAAATATATTTAAATACCCAGTCAGTTTTAGAATACTTTTCACTTATTGCTTTGATTTCTCCTTCAAAAACTTTAGATTATAATCAAGCTAATTTCTTGATGCCTGGTACTATATACTACTTCATACAGTAATTTGAGACTATTTGAGCAATTTTCATGAGGGGAATATCTTGCCAGTTCATCTAACATAAAAAATTTCCATAAAAATACACTCATACTCTATAGCAAATTTATAGGGAGGTTAGAAGAATTAGAATGCCAAATAAAACTGACAAGAGTTCTTTAACTCTCTAAGCAATAAAAGCAAAACAGAGAGAAATGGAAAGGAAACGTACAAGTAGTCATGGCTTGGGCTTAGCCCAGGCACCTGACGCCTGAACAAAAACCTTCTGCTAGGGTACTACAAGGCGTACAGTAGTGTGGGGTCCTTACCGGCACCAGAGACTCTGCGCTCTCGCTCCCATTCAAACTGCTCCCGCTCCAGCCGCTCCAATCGCTCCAGGCGCTCGTGCTCCAAGCGCTCCTGCTCCAGCCGCTCCCTCTCCAGCCGCTCCAGTCGCTCCCGCTCTTGTTTCTCTCTCTCCAGCTGCTCCTGTTCCAAGCGCTCCCTTTCCAGCCTCTCTCTCTCCAACCTTTCCCTTTCCATTCTCTCTCTCTCCAATCTTTCCCTCTCCAGCTCCTTTTGTCGCTGTTCTTGCAGTTGCCTAAAATTATAAAATATTTTTAAAAAAGTATCTGTGGCCAATCATCATGACAAAAGAACTATTGTTCACTTTATTTCTGAATTAAATAAAAGGAACACAGGGCATTAGATTAACATTACTCTTCTATCCAAAGAAAGGCTACCTTGGCGATAATTTAGGTTTCATACAAATGTGAGTAGTCTCTTATTAGCATGGGATTGGCCGGATGCTTCAGCACAGCACAGTTAAGTCCCACTTTATTTTCTAAGTCTTGTGAGTAAAGTACTTTTCCATGTAACCAAACATACCACCCCAATAATCAAGTCATTATTTTAATTGCTGTAAGTCTGCAATTTTCTTCTTAAAACGCAACGTCAAATTTTAGCTGTACAAGAAATAATCATTTCAGAAAATACAATGACCACTCTCAGCAATAGCGAAATAAACATATGCTGGATTAAATACACACAATTACATAAGAAGGGAGGAAATAAACTTCAAGGCATTGAAATCTCATATTCAGAGGCAACTATCACCAACACTGGTATATATAAGTATGTTCTAAACTTCTCCTCACCTAATGTACACATGAACTTTAAAGATCAAATAAACTGGAACCCCATTTCTCTATTACTCTGTTCTCTAATATACTGTGGGGTAACCCAAAGGCGGGGTGTGCAGCACTTTCTATGAGTGCACACATCCCCTTGTTTAGATCTCCAGAGTTCAAGCAGGCTCCTATTGTACGATGTAAGTCATCCCAATTCTACTGACACTGTAATAAGCACTTATTTTCATATTAGAAGCTTCTTCCAACTGCTTCTGTAGTATCAATACTGACGGACATATTTGCTGGATAGAAAGGCATATATTTCTTAAGATTTTAAATGTGAGGTGTGATTAAAAACATGCAATGCGTTTATTTTTATTTATTTATTTATTTATTTATTTTTGCAGCACTGGGGATCGAACTCACAACCTCGCGCCTGCCACTGAGCCAAACTCCTGGTCCCTAGTTTTTTTGAGATAGGGTCGCACTATGTAGCTCAGACTGGCCTTGCGCTCCCGTTGTAGCCCAAGCCGGCCCGAACTCACAACGCTCCTCCTACCTCAGCCTCCCTAGTGCTGGCATACAATGTGTTTAAATGTTTAAAAATTATTGTAGTGAAAGACAGGTAGCCAGTAACAATCCCGCCCTCCCCTGCACATATCCTATCATTTTTGTCACACTCTGAAGCAGTTCTGGAAGTCCTTTTCCATTCAGTATCTTCAGTTGCACTATCTTGTTTGCCTTGATGTCCTAAATAAACTGAAAACATTTACCTTTCAAGGTCATTTTGACTTTAGGGAAGAGCCAGAAGTCACACCAGTGCCAGATCCAGTAAATAAGGTAGAAGAAGACACACTGCAATGCTTTTAGAAGCCTGTCTTTCCTTGGCCAGCACTTAGCAGTGATATTCTGATCATACCTAGAGGACTTCCGGAGCTGCTTCAGAAAGTGGCTAGAATGATGGGTAAGCATGCTCAAAGCAAGGGGGAGAAAGGACTTTGAGGGAGATTAATGGCAATGTGTCTTTTTACTGTAATAAACCTTTAAAAATTAAAACACATATTTTTAGGTCATCCCTTGTATATGGCTCCAAATTACCTTTAGGAAAGGTTGTGTCAACCCTCCCTAAAAAAAGTTAGGCTCTAATTTGCATTTCATTGCACTGTAAGAAAGAAGAAATGAAGTAATAAATCCTCTTTTAAAAGAACCAGGTTATAATACTCGATAAATGTGCGCTGTGATTACTATTTGAAAATCTCACACTGGAACTGTCTCTGGACTAAAGAATCAGGTGGGCTCTAATAAGAGGCATTATTACACGAAAGACCAAGGCAGGCTGCCCTTTGTTCCTCCCAGCAGCATCAGTAACCAAGATCTTTCCAAATCTTCCTTCTGACAAGTAAATCCATCTGCTTCTCACACAAAAACACACGGTCTCTCTTAATATATCTAATGCAACAGTAATTCCAAGAAGGCAAAAGCATCCTGCAGGAGTGGCTCCTTTTAAGTGGCTAATAATAAAATAGTAAAATTGATTTTAAGGATACAGTACTGACTTATGCTATTGGGTAAATCTCTAGCTGCCCAAGTTTTTGACAGATAACTATGTCATTGTGGTAAAGATGGCACAAATTAGACCCAAAACTAGAAAATTTTTTTTCATTAAAAAAACTAGATAGAGAAAAGTCACTTAAAAAATTAACCACATCTAATGAACAAATTCAACTGGGGTTTGTAGGACAAACGCAAGTTTTTAAAGTCTTTTTAGATTTCTGTGCCTCTACTTTCATTTGTATCAAGGTAACACACAGTTTTTTTAAAGCTCAACAGTTTAGTTCTTCAGAGTTCTCACTGGCTTCCTGCTCTCACTCAGCAGTTCCCAAGCTTTTCTGTTGTTTCTACTCTCCAATCCTGCTCGCTTCCAGGATTATTGAGAGTTACATGACCCACACGAGAACTAAATTCTGTTCACAACTGAGCCACATGGTATTCTCACTCCATTTTGTGTCGGATTCTTCATTTTTGTTACCTCTTAGTCCACGCTGTTTTCAAAGCAATGTAGTGCTTTTAGCACAGGCAAAGCCAACGCTGACTCAGCAGGCAGAGGGCAAGGGGAAGAGATGTGTTGGGGGATCTGCCTTAGGGGACTGTTGCACAACATTATCCTAGGCTTGCAGGCCACAGAAGACAGAAGATCTACTGATACAAGAGGAGAGCACCAGCAAGAATGCATCTCCAAGTTCACTGAGAGATGATTCAAACAGGCATTTCATGGGTTTGCAGATTCTTGTTTGAAGGAAGAAAGAGTAGAACATCTTTGGCTAATTTTTAGTCTGCTCACTAAAATGATATCTGTCTACACACAATTCTTAAGAAAGTGTGCCAAACAGAAAATTTGACTTATGTATCTTTGGTAGCAATAATAATTCCCACCAAAATTGTACTGTTTATGAATCAGACAATGCTGTAGCCTCTAAAGCCAGAGGATAAGTTTGTTTTTCTCACAATTATCATGCCAGTTCACACACTGGAAATACAGGTGCCCGGACCTCCCATCCTAAAGATCTGTCTACACTGGTTGTTTTCATTAGTCATAAATAGGATCGGCTTAAGATTTTGTCAAAATATAGGTTCCCTAATTGTAAACTAATTCTGACAGGCTAATTTCTTTTAGGATAGGATATATACTTTACAGTAATTTGTAAATTTCTGAAAAAAACAATATATGTTTTCCAGAAACAACTGTAGTGCAAGTGACCAGTATTACAAGCCATTAAGACATTAATTCCCTCTCCAAAAGAGCTACTCCTAAATGTAAGCAGGTACAAAAATATCAGCCTACAATGAGATTAACAGTACATATATTGATAGCACACATAGAGTAAAACAAGTACTTAGCTTATGACTCACTCAAACATGTATAATACAAATAAGAAAATTTCAGAGGGCATTTCATCTAGCCTTGCCTACAACAAACATTTATCAGGTAAATACAAAAGGAATTCAATAGACAATGAAGTAGGATAGCAGGCTAGGAAAAATATCCTGAATTGATAACTTTCAGTAACACGCTATTGACATTTGTCAGAAAATAAAACCATACATACAGAGTATGTTTTAATTGTATAATGCAGTATTTCACTTTTCTATGAGTGAACAAATTAAAAAATGGATAACATGATAAACAAGACAAAAGCCAGTACTTACAATACAAGTCGGTTAACTTTGGGTCCATCCTGTCTCTGAAGGCTAACGGGGGGGCCACGGACTCGCATTGCTGTAGCCCACAGTTCTGTGCTGGGGTCATTAGTCCTTCTTATAACTTTCAGACAGTAGCAGTGATTTGCAAACTATTTATAGATATTAACTAAATTACGCTGTGTTGAGACTAACATAGGACTGACTCATGTTTCTTAGAATGTATTTTTCCATCACAACCAAGAATACCAAATCACTGAGTAAGAACTGAAACTGATGCAACAAATGATATACCTATGAACAGAACACTGTACTATCATGTTATTATAGTAAAGGCACTAGATTAATAAACTTTCACATACAAAGTAAATGCTTTATTAACTCACTTTCACTGCTTAAAAGTACAACATTAAACTTATAAATGTAATACCTAGTTTAAAAATTATTACAAGACTCAAAATAAAACAGCATTCTGCAGGGTGGTGTGTACCTATAATCCCAGAACTCTGGGAGATTGAAGCAGGAGGACTACAAATTCAAGCCAAGTCTGTCTCAAAATAAAAAATAAAAAGGGTTGGGGATGTAGGTCAGTGCTAAGGCCTTGGGTTCAGTTCACAGTGCTTACCTGTCTTCACCACTTTTGATTTTTCTTCCCAAAAGTAACTTCTTTCTTTCTTTCCTTTCTTTCTTTCTTTCTTTCTTTCTTTTTTTTTTTTTGGTACTGGGGATCGAACTCACGACCTTGGACTTACCAAGCAAGTGTCTGAACCACTGAGCTAAATCCCTGGCCTCAAAAGCAACTACTTTCATCTCTGGTATTTATCTCATGTTTTCAAACACAGCAATTTCTTTAGAACAATTACCTCTTGACTTTTCAGATTTAGATGCTATTTACTGACCTCCCTTTATACAGATGATTTAATTCCTGCAACTCTAACCCTCCTCCTTTCTTCTCCATTCTCCTAGTAATACTGCAATGCCACTTTGACCACCCAATACTCAGGTATCCTATTATTCACTGCTAATCACATTTATTTTTCAGAACAATTTCTTACTCTGATCTTTCCCTATGTCTCTATTCTCACTTATCACCAATGTGCCCTCAGAACTCTTGAGCCCTCTCCGCAGGCCTGGGGTGGCTCCAGTCTCATCAGTTAGATATGGAGTCACTTTCTCATTTCTTGGTCCTCACAGGTTATCACCTTGGTTTGTTTACTCTTTCATTTTAAAAGAACGTACCTTCCAGGGGCTTCACTGGAGGTTGTGAAGATGATTTGAGATTGGGGAGGGCTTCCCTCAGGATTCTGAAGCTCTCTAATCTCCCTGCCCAAGCTTCTGAGATCTCTTCCTCCTAGAATGTGTGTTAAGGGCCAGGGTCATAGCTCAACATTGGAGGGTCTGTCTAGCATGCTTGAGGCCCGGTTCCAACCCTATCACCACCAAAAAACCAAAACCAAAACACAAAACAAACCCACAGCATTTGGCTAGTGGCTAAAACTCCACGGTCCTCCTTCTTGGTGGCAGGCCTTTTTTTTCGTTTTCCCCACTTGGAGGGTTGGGCATTAGAGAGCCTTTTCACTGTAGACCAGAGGTTAAACCACTGCCAAAACCACTGACCACATCACTTACATGAGGATGTGAGGGAATGGGATATGAGCAAATGCCACAGGCACCTGAAGGTCTACAACCCTTGAAGGATGTACTCTTTGGTCCTTACAGAAAAGGTCTGTAAAGTTTGATAAGGTCGAATCACTTAGTTTCATTAAATTTTCTAAGTTAGATATTCACAGACTCAAATACTTTACAGTTTTGTTCTTTTTTTCTACCCAGTAACTCTTAGTGGATATTGTATCATGAATTCTAATCTACTTTATCTTCTCTCATATACCATACATCCAAGTTTTATGATTATTATCAGGGAAATTTCTTCAATCATTTCCTTCTTCCCTTCCTTCCTCTTTTTCTCCCTCTTTCCTTCTTCCCCTTCTTCCTTTTTTTCTTTCTCAGTCTCTCAGTGTCTTTTAAAATTTTTTAATATATTTTCTTATTCTCTGAAAGGTTCTTTAAAATTAGCTACCAATTTTTGTTTCACAAATGAAACACATTCACCCAGCTGTTTTATAACAGTACAATTATTTACAGGCATTCATCTGCTCCGTGTTTTGTATTAATTTTTTCCAAAGTCCATGATTCCTGTTGGCCAGTCTGTCCTCAGGTCACTGGCGTTTGAAGTCTATACTCATGTGTTAAGACCTGTCCTGCTGGTCCTATGGGTCTTGTGGGGGTTAGGGGCGCGGTCTGTTCTCAGGTAACAGAACTTTTCTGGGGTGCTTGAGTATCTCTGGTACTGGATGGGTCAGTCTTGTCCTTGGGTGATGCAGCTATCCGACAGGGCCTGGAGGTCTCTGGCTGGCTATTCACAGAATAGCACTCACTGAGACTGGCCAGAAACCCTGGGCAAATGATTCCCTGGCTGGACCCCAAGGTCCACACCTCTGCCTTTTCTCTGGCAATAGTGATTCTCCCAAGGGGAATCTTTTTTTTTCTTTTTTTTCCGGCACCGGGGTTCGAACTCACAGCTTCACGCCTGCCAGACAGGCGCTTACGCCACTGAACCAAACTCCCGGCCCTAGTTTTTTTTGAGGCAGGGTCGCACTATGTAGCTCAAGCCAGCCTTGCGCTCGCATTGTAGCCCAAGCTGGCCTCGAACTCACAATGCTCCTCCTACCTCAGCCTCCCGAGTGCTGGGATTAAAGGCGTGCGCCACCACGCCCGGCTCCAAGGGGAATCTTGATCTCCTGCCTGGGCGCTGCAGGTCTGGCTTTGGTATCTATCTGCTGAGCAAAAGAAAGACTCCCCCGATTTGGCTAGCTTTCATTTAACCTCCTACAGTTGGCACTTCATTCACCCTACAGCTCTGCTTGGTGTACCTTGAGTTAGACCAGGAATTGGTCAAGCTTTTATGAAAAGGGCCAGATGAGTATCTGCTTGTCCACTTCTCTCCCTCCCTTTCTCTCTCTCTGTCTCATTTTAGAGTGCTGGATCTTGAACCCAGCGCTTTGCATATGTTGGCACTGAGCTACATCTCTAGAGCTCCTTCTTCTTCTTTAAACAACACTAAAAAGTGTAAAAGCCTATTTTACCTCTTGACTATACAAAAGTAAGCTGCAGGATCAATGTGCCAGTGAGTTGTAGGATGCCAGCCCCTGGTCTGCTGTGCTGTGCTTTCAGATAAGCAGCCACCAGCCTGAGGGCCACAAGTGAGCATTCCTAACACACCCAGGATGAAATGAGATGTGCTCTATGCATCAAAATCCATGCCTAACACAAACACAGTGTAAAATATCGCTAAAATTTTTAAATTGATGATCTATTAAAATATTTTATATAGAATTAATTGTATAGTTAGAATTAATTTTACTAGAATGCGGCCCCTGTAAGGTTTTGAAACCGTAGGTGTTTGCATCACACTTCCACTGAACAGCACTGGTTAAGAGGATCTCTGCCCAGCCCCTGTGAGAATAAGTATCTGATCGCTTCTTTGAGTGGTGGAGTAAAGAGCTACAGGGACTTAACCAGCCATGAAGCATTATGAAGCGGCTCACTATTGGTGGGCACACCACAGTAGCTCATGTCTTCTCTCCCTTGGTTTTGCTTAGATTTAAGCTTTTGCTGACCTACTAAATTTGTCACAACTTGTAGTTGTCTTTTTGTTTTTAGAAGGAAATATAAGACAGTGTCTAAGTTACAGGAATTCAGAAAAGAGAGGTATTATTCTGGGTAGAGAAGAGTACAGAAAAGGACAACACAGGAAATATGAGGCAGGCACAGCAGAGACCAACAGGGAAACATGAGTATAGTCTAGAGGGAGGCAGTTACGAGGGATGCCAAATACCACCAGTAGCATGCTCCTAAGCACCTGGCAAAGGGTTGCCCCGGGTATGAGGAGGGACCAGAAGGCAAAGCTGGAGTGGTGAGGCTGTTCCTCAGGTTGGCAGAAAGAGCAGCTGATATATCTTCCACTCCAAAATTCTACTGCAATTCCAGAACCATAAAATGTGTAGAAATGCACCTGTGACAGAACAGAGCTGAGGGAGGGCTTTCACTAGTACAGTGCATTTATCACATTTCTGGAGGACAGAAAGGGCCAAAAGGAGGCACATGCCCACTCTTCCTTCCTGGCCTCCTCTAGGCAGAGTGGTGCATCTACTCCACAGCTCTGCTTAGATGACCGGTAAACGCCTCAACCCCACATTCCCAGTATGTCTCTGACACCCTCCCAGCTCAGCCTGAAACTTCAACCCCACTTCCTCTCATACCTGCCTCCCAGGAATCCAGCAGGACATGGTGCTGGAGGGACTGACTTTTCCCACCTGTTATTAGTCTCTTAGCTACCTTCCTGTCCAACTGTTGTCACAGTGCGGCCCCTACCTCTCATTTGTGATCTGATTCCATTAATATGTAATTTGCATCACTCCTCGGCTCAGAATGGTGTCTCAGTAGTATCATAGCCCTGTCTGATCTGGCCCCACCTTGGACCTCCTCTCCTGCACTTCCTCCCTTCTAGTCTTGCTTGGCTCCATCCTTCACAAGCTTCTTGCTCACATGGTACCTTCTGCCACTGCACTGACCATTTCCTCTGCTTCCCCAAGTACCTGCTTGACCAACTCCATGTTTTCTTTCATCTCAGTAAGATCTACACGCAGTACTTCCCCTCGCCCTTCTGTACCACAGAATCTCATTATATTTCCCCCCCACAGCACTTGTCATGTGCTACACCACCATGTTCAGTGATAGTGAAGATGCCAGACCACCTCCACTGCCTGCCCTACATGTCCTAAGCATTCAGCAGTGCCTAGATATAACTGGACTGTGCCATGGCAACATTGGGGAATGAATGCAGTTGTAAGTACACATGGGAGAAGGAGCCTGGAATACTCCACCTGAGAAAAAAAAAGAGCAAGGAGAAAGGGCAGAAATCGAGTTGAGTCACAAACTACTCACAGTCTACGGGACACTTGATTACCAGGCTCTCCCACTCCCTGGT
The DNA here is from genome assembly GCA_004363535.1 of Dasyprocta punctata. NCBI lineage: Eukaryota > Metazoa > Chordata > Mammalia > Rodentia > Dasyproctidae > Dasyprocta > Dasyprocta punctata. The sequence continues at coordinate 22,124 of RJWM01006953.1, read as the reverse complement.
CCGGTGAATGGAACAGCATACCCACAGAAGACAGCTGACTACAGAAAGGGAGGTGTGGGGTTTTGGGGGCACCTGTGGGGTCCCCCAGAAGAGTTCACCCACCTGCCTCCATGGACCTACATACATCAAGAATCACTGCACAGCACAGCCACAACATGGACCACTGAGGATATTTGGATCTGTGATTCTGGATAGCAAGTGAAGGCTCAAAGCTGAGCTGTAGGTTTGAAAGGCATTAGCAGAGACATTAGTGCTAACAGAGAACTACAACATTCAACTGCTATGGTTGGAGAGAGTCTGTGACCCTGTACGTGTTCACAATTTGGAGGCACAGGCTCCCAGGTGGCAGTGCTGGGAGACAGCGTGGCCCTTTGAGAGATGGGCCTAATGGGAGGTCCTTTGGCCCACCAGATGTGTCCCCTGGGAATGATGGTACATCCCAGACAAAACCACTCACCCAGAGCTGACTGTGCAGAAAGAAATACCAAATACCTAACAACTATGTGTGACAACAAATCAGTCCAGGAAGGGACAGACAGGAAGAAGAATCAGCACTGAGAAGAGACTGAAGTACCAGAGAAGACACAGGAGGGCAAATGGAAGTTGAGAAGTGTAAACCAGGAGTCAGTCAATGATAGAAGCAGTATGGCTCAAAGACTTGTGAAGACAAGGCAGGTCTTGCCAGACTAAAAAGGAATGGGTAGAGGACAAAGAAAAGGAATAGAAAAGGACAGGAAAGAAATTGATTGCTATCTTATGGAAGAATTATCTACCAAAAAAAAAAAAAATCTAGAGCATGACTATGGACAGAAAATAATTTAAAAATCAAACCAATCTTTCAGAAATTTGAATTTTACTCTTCATAATGATGGAATAAGGTCTTCAACCAAACAAATGAGTAATGAAACTAACAACCCTGATTTTAAGCAAACTATTCTGAAACACTGTAGAATGATCTATGTCCATACAAACAAAAAAAGCAAATCCAAAGGAGCACTTCTAGGCAAGCACCTTGATAGGGGAAACAATCAGTACCAGGCATGTGGTTTCCACAATGACTACAAGAACTGCACTTGACACTCATTTCTAACTAGAGTCTGGCCCCTGTTCAGTGGCTCATTCTCTGACCTTACCAAGTCAACACCCTGGGGTGGCTCCTGCTTCTACCCTTGAGGTCCTGATCTCTGGGCAAGATTACAGGAGCTACTGACAGAGCCACATGGTAACTAGAGATTCTTCTATTATGTCTGCATTCTCTTCTGGCTCTTCCTTATTACCTACACATGTAATTCTCAACAATATTATCATCGGTCATTTGTTACTCACTATTTCTCTATTTCGTTGTATTCCTCACTGTTGGAATTAAGTTGCTCTGATATTTTTAGAACTCTCAGAACTGAATTTACTATATCTTTTAAGCTTATTTCTACAAAGAGAATTTTATTTATATCTTTTATAGCATCACTCAAAAGAACTGGGTATATTTTCACCAAATTTGAAGCTATTTCTGCAGTGACATGATTGAGTATACCAATATATGTAGGCTCTCTGGCAAAAGCAAAATTCATTCTGGGAGATCTTAGAGGAAATTCAAGAGCTAATAACTTATACTCCAGGATTCCTAGCCAACCATGGGTACAGGACACAAAGATTAAAACAACACAGAGAAAATGAAAAACCTTTTGAAATGTGAAATACGAACCAAAGGCCACAATAAGAAATGCCAATGTGCTGTGCAGCAAAGGCTCTCCATGGAAAATCTCATATAAGAATGGTCCATCAAGTAATAGTGATCAACCCTCCAAACAAATAGAGGTGACCTGATAGTGATAAAAAGCAACATCAACATCTGTAAAATTGTTTGAAAATGAGACACGTGGCTTGACTAGCTCAATTTAGTTACTGAATATACCTGAATTTTATAAAATAACCTTGTTACAAAGTAGCTTTACAATTCAGACTCTTCGCTAATTCAAAAAGATCTATCTCTAAGTGAGGCTGCAATATAATTTCAAGCATATTTCCAGACTACACTGAAATGATGATGATGATGATGTTGCCGACACTGTACCACCAGCATTTAGTTATAAGCAGGATAACTTTGTATTCTACTGAAATGTATCATAGCATGTCAAGATCAATGTATTATAGAACCAGTCAACAAGTTTTCAACTTTCTGGTTGGTCATTGTGAAACCTATATTGTCCACAGACTATTTTACAAACAAGGCTTACTGAAGAGTAAGGACATTTTGTATGCTGTTAAGTGTATTTAAAATATTTTAAATGTACTATGAGTATGCTTTTCATAAAAAAGCAGTTAAGAAATTTTATAATGTCTGTCCAGTGTAACATGTATCTAACTCAGTCATGATAGCTCCAAAACTTACTAATGTAAAAGTTGTGACTGTCAAACAGCTGATAATCTACTCTGGGTATTAGTGTGGTCAGAGTTTGGCCTTCTGAAATTCCAAGAAAGAGTACAAAGAGTAACTTAAAAACTTACCTTCTCTGAATTTCCAAGTCTTCTTGGGATGGGCCATTTTGAACTTGAGCAGGTAGTTGTGAATTTTGTCTAGGCAATGTTGGCCCTACAAAGGGAAAACATTACAGTTGAACATTACCTTCATATACAGCTTGATAGAGGAGCTAAAAATCATGACAGTAACATAAAACCATCACATATTTACAAATGTATCTTTTCTTTGTCTAGCAAAATAAAATATAAGCTTTACATAACACAGAGCAAATGAAAGACTGCAACATAATGCTGTCACCATCTCCAAGAAGGCTTACTTGAAACAAATGGAAAACATCAACAATAAGGAAAAAAATAAACATTTATATATGAAGAGCTTGAATAAAACAAGTATTCAATGAGCATCTGAATAGGCACCTAGGCTTGACATTTTCTAAGACAATGAGACATTCTCTTTGGGGCAACTGTTCATGAAGTGGAGAAGGAGAACTGAAATGAAAAATCAGAATTCAAAAACTCACCTAAATAGAACACTGGAAATGAAAAACAGGAGAGAGAGAGAGCATGAGAACCTTATTACTAGACTGAAGTATGCTAATGCATTTATCAAATTTGCCCAAATTAACTGCCATTTTTGCTTAATGACCTGGAATTTCCAGTACTGATGAAAACAAACATTTGCTATATTTCTGTATAATAAATTGACCTCCTTATCTGCTTTTTTAAAATGTAACAAAATAATCTTAACTTTTCATTTGATGCAAGGGGAAAGAAACCAAACCACCACCTGCATTCACACTGACATGGTTCTGTCGTGAGAACTAATGACCATCCATTCCCACACACTGTGCACAATGCAGACCCATTTTTAGCATTGTACAATGCCACTAAATGATAGGACACCTTAATGCCCCTGGATATAAAAATTTAATGAGATAAAAATGCTGAGTCTAATATACAGTGCCTAAGATTAAACTAGAAAAATCTTGAAATCTAAGCCAGCAAATGAGAGAGTAAATAGTTATCTCTTATTCTAGGAGAGGAATAAATGAGAGATGATACACTATATATTTTTCTGAACTCTAGTGTGCCACTAAATGAGCTAAGCAGAAATTCTGAAAGATTTTTGTAGAAAACTAGTATTAAAAAGTAAGTAAACAAAAGCTTCTGTGTTTAAAGCAAACTATTGTAGTGAGTTAGGAGCATAAATGATCTAGGAGTAGGCTTCACTGTAAGAAGCAAACATTCATCAAGATGTCATATACTTCTGGTGTATCACAGAAGTAGATAAAAATAATTTTATCTAAACTTACCTACTTTATCTTCACTTTTTTTTTTTTTTTTTTTTTTTTGGTGGCACCAGGGATCAAACTCAACACCTCGCACCTGCCAGACAGGCACTTAAGCCACTGAGCCAAACTCCTGGCCCTATCTTCACTCTTTATAATATTTTAGATTAATCATTTATTTTGCCCTCAAATGACAAATTACACAACAACTATAGTGACATATTTCATTAGATTTCCTAAGATTCTGAGAACCAAATAAAATACAAAAACATTTAAATCTATGTAATCACTAACAAAACAAAAACCAAAATTCTTTAAATCAAAATTAAATAAACACATAAATGTTTATATAAATAAAAATAAGTAACTTTCCTGGGCAAATTAACAAAATGATGTACCCAAACAAAACAAAACAAAACAAAACAAAACAGACTGTTACACTGGGCTATAACTTAATGCTTAATATTTTACAGGAAAAGGTACCACCTTCTGGCAGGTCAGGGACATACAATGGAGAACGATAAATTTGAGAAAGTGTAAAATTTTGGGACAATGTACTTTAAAAAGTACATCCAACGTTCATTTAAAGTTATTACAATGCAAGCATCTGGCACAGCCAATCTACAAAATCATTATGATTTAACTATTTTTTAAAAACAAAGTTTACTTGAGAATTTAAGTGAAAACCTTAGGCTGTAAAAATTTCAATACAGCTGAATGTCAGTGGGTTATAGACTTGTTTAGTGTTTGTAACTGTTTTGCTCACATCTAGAATACGCAAATTTTGTCTCAACAGCAACCTTAGTGTATTAAATTCACTAACTGAAACCTAAGTTTTAACTCAAATATATAAATTTAAGAAAAAAATGTCAAAATTTCAACTCAATTTTACTTTATAAAACAGATTTTTTAAAAAAACACAAATCTGATATACCGTATAATGAATGAAAAAAATCTTTCAGCAATTTACAAAGCATGTCCTGAATGTTCTTAAGCTTGTTAAAAGTTTACTAAGCAGACCTGTTTAGAAAGGCTTTTAAATGTGGATAATATTTTGTGGCTAATATCAGTAATTATAAAAATCATTTACTATAGTTTATTCCTGCATATGAGACAGAAAAAACAAACAAACAAACAAACAAACAAATAAACAAACAAAAAAACACATTTCAATGAAGCTCCTTTTAAAATGGGGAGAATCCCAGTCCAGGAACAACTCTTAAAATTCTTTGCTATATGGTTCTTTGTGATAATGGGCCATCTGTCTTTTCATTCTATAAATGGAGAAGAGGGCAAGAATTTCTCCCCTTGGCATTTTCTCACATCTATATTTAATTTGACTTTTTGTTTGTTTCTTTTTCATCAATTTTGTTAAGCCGAGAAAATTAGCACAGTGAAATTTATGTGCACTTAAAAATGAACATAAATGTGATGTATTAAATAAAACTCCCAGGTGAATTATGAACTACAGGTATACAATTACCTTTTTCCCTCCTGTTGAACATTCTAACAGGTTATAAAACTGGTAAGAAATATCAAAGGCTACACCCAGTAATGTGAAGCAGCAGCTAAGATTAAGCAAGGTTATCAGCTGCCACTGCACTTTCTGCTCCGTGACTATTACTCCACATAGCTCATGTTCCTATATCGGTATCTGTGTTCATAACATACAAACAGCTAATTTCACAACCATCTCAGCAGGTAAATGACCATATTTTATGAGCATCATGTGGTGGTTAGATCAGACCCTGCCTTGTTCCATTACACAGCTGCTGATATATGAGGATCACTCTCTCCATGTTTTATTACCAGAGCCAAAGACAAAGGTTGATTTTAATTTGTCCTGATTAGAGAAGGATACATGGGAAAGTGTATGAATGTCTGTTTCTAATAAAAAAAAGTTTGGCAATGTCACTGATACAGTATGCTACGATAATGGAAATCTGATTAAAACCTATTTCTAAATCAGGAGTGGCCATTTCAGTCTTGCCTTCAACACTGAGTTTTGGGTAAAGCACATTTCACTTACTGTCCTCATTTAAATTTTCAGAAAACAGCTTCCGGGAAGATGGCTGAACAGTTAGCAGCAGAGTAAACAGTCTCTCTGAAAGATACAGTCCAGATACTGCAATATAGCTTCGTGGGGAAGACAAGAAAGAAGGAAATAGGTCTCCTGGACCTAGGAAGAATCTAAAGTGAGAACTGAAGCCCACAGAAAGAGTAAAAAGAAAAATGAAGAAGGCAGTAACTGGTGGTACCTTTGCCCAGAGCCAGACCCACTGTTCGAGAGGAGCTGCTGGAACCTGGGGTCGCATGGTCAAGGTGACGTGGCAGCTGGCAACCCTGGAGGCCTCTGCAGAAAGAGGCAGCATTGAAGGGGAGCGGCAGTGGAGGGGAGCAGCAGACCTGGAAGACTGCACTGGCTAGTGGTGAGTGCAGAGGACTTGATCCTGCCCCGAGAGACAGTGATTGGCCGGGGGCCATTTTGGAGTCAGGCCAGAAAAGCCTGGAACCAGAACTGCTGCTGGCATCCTCCAGCAGCTCCTAGCTGGGCACAGACTTGTGGAAACTGCTCGGATCGAGCCCTGCTCCTGCGTGCATTCTAGCAGCCATCGCACTAGAATGCTACCCTGTGGGTAGCCAGCTCGGTCTGGAGGCTGCAGCCTGCCCCACCCCATGCGCACATTCCAGGGGCAGCAGTGGAGGATCCTTGCTGGTGACTAACCCAGGTCTGCAGGCAGTGGCCAGCCCCACCCCTGCGTGCACTTCACCAGCCATCGGGGAGCCAGCGCAGGCTGGGAGAAGCAGTAGACAGGCCTGCACCAGTGCATCCAATGGCTACGATCAGATATTCATAGCCAGCACTGGCTAGAAGAATCGAACAGTCTCGCTTCAGAGAAATTGTAGCCAATGCGGGAAGTGCCTGGGACCCCAGTACCCACTTGTCCAGAAGAACCCAGGAATATGTCAAGACAAGGAAGCAAAAGGCAGTCTCTGGCCTCCAATCCAAGCAGAGCAAGTCCAGGAGATGCAAACATGGAAGAGATCGGGAGTCGAACACCTGAAGTTTATTAAGTGATGGCAACTGAAGTAAAGAAACAACTTCATGAGGCTATAAAAGAAATTAGAACAGAAATACTAACTCAGGTAAAAGAAGAAATGAAAAACATAATAAAAGAATTGCTAGGCATCTCTAAGAAAGATATAAAAAAAAGTGGAGGAGTGTAGCAAAATGAGGGAAACCTTGAATGAACAATACAAAAAAGATTTAGAATACATAAAACAGATTCAAAGAAATATCCAGGAAATTAAAAACTCCACTGAAAGCTGGCAAAACTACTTGAAAGAAACTGAAGACAGACTTTCAAATCTTGAAGACAGGTTTGCAGCTTGTGATTGTGAAAGGAAAGATCTCTTAAAAATAACAAGGAATCTGGAAGCAACAATTCAACAGCTGTAAGACAAACCAAAGAAATGTAACTTAAGAATAATAGGTGTGAATGAAAAAACAGGGGTCAACACAAATAACATTAAAAGTACATTTACAGAAATAATATCAGAAAACTTCCCAAGCATGGGAAAAGGAAGTGACATTCAGATTAAGTGAAGCATACAGAACTCCAGATAGCCAAAACCAAAATAAATCTACACCCAGACATATTATAATCAAGATCCCAGAAATTCAACAAAAGAACAGAACATTAAAAGCTGTTAGAGAAAAGAAACAGATCACCTATAAAGGAAAACCCATCAAAATCATGACAGACTTCTCAACACAAACCATCCAGTCAAGAAGAGGTTGGAGTGAAGTATTTCAAGTCCTGAAAGAAAACAACTTCCAACCCAGATTGATGTACCCTGCAAAACTATCTTTCAAAATTAACAGAGAAACAAGATACTTCCATGACAAAAAACAACTGAAGGAATTCATGACCACCAAACCAACCCTACAAAGAATACTGAAGGACATTCTAAAGAGAGATAAAAAAGACCACAGCTCCAGGAATAGAGGCAGAGGGATATCACTGAGCAGGGCAGACAACTGAATGGAGAAGAAAAGTAGGCAGCCACCGGCAGGAAAATAACATGGTAGAGACGAGGCAGTGCATGTTTGCCATAACCATTAATGTAGATGGCTCCAATTCATCAATAAAAAGAAACACAGGCAGAGTGGATTTGGACACAGGATCCATCAATATGCTTTATATAAGAAACACATTTAACTCAAAAGGAGGTTCATAGACTGAAAGTCAAAGCAGAGAGAACAATGTTCTATGTGACAGGGAATCAGAAAAAAGTGAGGGTAGCTTGCCCATTAGCTGCACAGTGGACAAGAAAGACATGGCATTTTTATACAATGGAAAGCTACTCAGTTATAAAGAAAGATAACCTCGAGGCTCTTGTAGGTAAATGGATACAACTTGAGATCATGCTCATGGATGGAATGGTTCAGTGTCACAAGGGTGAACATCATGTTGTTTCCCTAGTATTAAAAACTAAAGGAGTTAGTGGGATCCAAAATACACAATATATATTGTGAAAGTGAAAGGGGAGGAAGTGTCTAAAAAGGGAAGGCAGTGTTAATCTATTATTATGATTTGAATTCTGTATTGTTTATATTGTTCTGTTTAGTTTTATTCTGTTTTGGTTTGTCTAATTTTATTATATTTGATGGCATGGACAGCTCTTTCAAAGATAACAAAATATATTATGGTAGCCATTATTGATTTCCTATTATCTTATTTTGAAGCCCTGTATTGCTTTCAATATTTTGAGTGATTTTATTCTATTTTGATTTGTTTAATTGTATTATGTCTAATGATACAGGCAAATACTTAGAAGATAACAGGAGGCATTATGTTAACCATTGTTTTACTATTGTTTTGAAATCCTGCATTGCTTCCATTGTTTTGTTTTTATTGGTTTTATTCTATACTATTTTGTTTGATTTTATCATGCCTGATGGTATGGGCAGTTATTTTGAAGATAACAAGAGGCATTATGGTAGCCATTATTGATTTCCTTTTATCTTTTTTTGAAGTCATGTACCATGTTCATTGTTTTGTTTTGATTGACTCTATTCTGTTTTATTTCGTTTGGTTTTATTCTCTTCAAAATAAAAAAATAAATAAATAAATAAATTTTCACAAATCTAGTTTCCCACTTAATGACAGACTTTTAAAACAAGACTAAAAGACAAATAGGTGTTATTATATACAATACAATCAAATTTAAATTTAGCAAAGTGGTAATTATATTATTTGTGTACAGTTAAAGGTAACAATGGGGGAAGAAAAAACCTGCTTTTTAAACCTTTTATTTCATAAACTTTAAAAGTGGCAGTTATTTGGGGTCAAATCAATCTTTTCCCCTGGAGTTATTATCCTGCATGTGGATCTCAGATTTTTAAGGAGAAAGTTACAGCTAAAGAGAATTCTAATCATCTAAAGAGAATCCTAATAATGCCAAGTATCAATAATCATTTGTGGCTACTTCAAAAGATGGCCTACTAGCAGAAACTTCAGAAATAAGTTTACTGATTGAACACTTAATTTGGAGTGTTTAATTGTGGAATCTAGGAGGGAAGGGGAATTTAATAAAAAAATCACATAATTGGTTCACTGCTATAACTGTGTCATCTGGGGCAAATCAAATCACTTTAGGTGATTTAAAAATGCATTAGAATTTTCTTTCTTTTTTAAAAGCTTACAACATTTTTTTCATTAAACCAGTAAGTAAATTTAAAAATTAAGGAAACAATATCAATAATACTACATTACTGGTATTAAATCACATTAAGAATTCTGAGTTATGTGGCATCATACACAGCTGAATCACTTTTGCAGTACATCATTTTATATTTTTATCTCTTTCTGAAGATAAAGTGGCCAGTGTCAAGGTATATATAAGTCAAACGTACATATGAATAAAAAAAGAAAAAGCTCAAATAATTGACTTTTTAGAACTTGGGTTTTTAAAACAGTAAGTTTCAGAATCAAATGGGGATAAAAGGAATTTAGACAAGGATATATGTATTTCCTTACATAAGGATATGTATCTATTAGCTCTAACCTGAGTGACTAAGTGACAAGCCTAGTGTGTCCCTGTAGATAGTACATACATGTGCACATATGCATATGAAAGCAAGTGAAGGAAAGCACTTTAAAACCCTAAGCTTACTTCTAAGCAACAGATCCCAAACCTACTAAATAAAGGAGCCTGTCAATCAGATATCGACCTATTAAAGCAAGTAGTAAGTTTACATCTTCCTCCTACAGTTGCACAGCTAAAACTAATTCAAGTAAAGCAAAAACTTCTTTCAAATAAGGCTTACGTACATTCCTCACATCATATTTAAAATGGATATAACTTTTTTTCTTAAATTCTAAATTTAAAGTTTGCTCCCAACAAAATAGTTAAAAACAAAATTATGTCTCATTTCTATTGGAAGAGGTAGACAAAAATAGTTTTAAGATTCTAACTAAATCCTCATTAATAAGCCAACTCAAAAGCTGATCAAATCACCTACATGAACCACAACAAATATCACAACATAAAAACAGCAGCTTGCTCTACATCCCAGATACCACAGACCAGACTATGGCCTAAGGAAACAAAAGGTATGGAAATGTGCAAGTAGTATGTACCACAGCTTGAAAAAGTAATGTAAACATAATGTTGCTTACCACAGAAAATACATCGCAAATTAGTGCTGTCCTGGGTAGCAGTAACCTGGCTCTGGGCTGCAAAGACACCTTGGTGTTAGAAGCTTCAAGGACAGTGGGCCATCTGAAGAACTTCACATTAACTAACAGGTGCTTTGAAAGGCTCAAAATGTGTCTATACATACGTCCTATCTAGATCCTCATCCTGGAAGCTCTGTAATTTAATAAGAATGCATCCTCTTTAACATAGCTTGTAGAAATAATTTATACGTAATCTTATTTGTGGATCTAGGATAAGCCATTGATCAAATGATGAGTTTATAACTTAAGTATTTCCTGAGTGGCACAATCAAAGAATGCAATCTGATTTTAGGATTACATTTTTTAAAAGTTAGTAAAAATGAAGTATAGGAAGTAAAGACCTATGGCCATCAGAGTAAATTTCATTAGGCCTACCCTCCCACTTAGAATTACATCTGAATAAAATTTAGGGAAAATAACTAAAGACTGGCTCAACATGAGATTAACTCATTTCTGACAGTTGGGGAAAACACACCATTATAAACCATCTGCTGCAATTAAACAGTTGTATATTCACTGATATAAAATATCTTTGCTTACGTTGCACTTTGAAAATAACTATTCATTGGTTTTTTTTTGTTTGTTTGTTTGTTTTTTGTGGCACCAGGGATCGAACTCACAGCGTCGCGCCTGCCAGACAGGCGCTTAAGCTGCTGAGCCAAACTCCTGGCCCTATTCATTGGTATTTTAACAAGCCACATTTTACTGGTTTTTTTCTCAACATGTACACATATTTGAAAAAATAATTAAAAACGTGTGACCGCATTTTGGCTATTTACACTAAAATTTAGCTGAAGTGTCAATGAAGTAAATTCTTTTTATAAGGAAAAAAATCAGCGAAGACGATAATTTATAAAGAGAAAGGGCTTCTCCAAAATCAAGGTGATATTTAAAAAAGTAAAATGTTTTCTTATATTGTGACATCCAAACCTTTCCATCATTAAATAATAAATTTTCTATAAAATTCTAAAGAAATTATTTTCAGCACGGGAAGACTTTCTTTTCCCATTAATGTTAACAAAGAGAATGGTTAATGGCTTAAAAAATGTATTGTTTAAAAAATCACATAAAGGCAAACAAGACAGCATTTTACATTTCCCTAAACCTAAATTCTTTAAATAATACAACTCCTGTTAGCTAACTAAAAACATTTCAGTAGAAACAGAACCAAACCAATTTGTATTTAAGGAATACATACATGAAAATGGTAATAAGTCAAATAATCAAAAGAACTTTTTAGTCATTTTTGAGATAGACAACATAATCAAATTAAGTTTAAGTCTTATTTTTTTAAAAATATTACATACTGGAGATATTTGCCAACATAAAATAAGACTGATACACATCACCTTTGCTAAGTATATCCAGACACCCAACCTATTATTACTAAAGTTGCATGCACAATATTTACACAGTAATAACCTAAGATATACAAAGACCACATGCATATATAAAATGTCTAAGAAACTAACGAGAGTATCCCAAAGACAGGTTAGTAAAATTCAGTAATTACATTTTAAGTTTAAGCCGTTTTTGTCTTACTGATGTTTATAGTTACTTTCATAAAAAAAACCTTTATTAAATAAAGAAAGATATCTAATTTTCAGGTTTTACCCTCTAGTTCCTTTAATCCATATTTTAAAGGAAAAACATGTAAGAACAATTAGAAAAAAAACTTACAAAAAAACCCTAGAATGTACCTTGTTTCTGACAGCAAAGAAACTGCCACATCCCATTACCAATGGTTTTAGCAAGCTGCCATCCAATAATTGTCAGAATGCAGATGTACCACTATTACTGCACTAGGACAAAACGGTTCCAACCAAGAACTCCTATCTTTCTCATAATTTAAACTACTAAGAAACAATATTGGACTAGATGTCTTTCTACTTTTACTTTATACTATCAAGTAAAATACTGATCTATATTCCAACAAAGTTGCTAAAATTTATTGCAGTCCAAATTTCCCAAAGACTAAATTATGCATTCTGTCATATGCATAAGGCTGAGACCATTTGTTGCTTAATACTGCCACTATTAACTCTTTCTTTACTCAATTAAGGGAGAAGGAAAGAAGATGATAGGAAAGAAGATTCACTATTCAGGTTAAGTCCAAGAATACGATTTCAGCATAGTTGTCAAGACGGGCACTGATGTTTTATCTACTTTTACATTCTACCTATGAAAGGACACCCCACTTTTTAAAATAGCCCTATTACTAATTAGGACTGACAGAAATTGGGGTGAGCTGCAAATAAAAACATAAACTGGGATGTTACAATGTATCAACAATGTAAATATAAAAACCTGTATCACACTTCTAGAGAGAAAAGACTGTTACTCATCAACTACTCTGATCTTAAGAGTCGAGAATATTCCTTCCTGTCCACAGCAGTGTGTGAAATGACCTTCTTTCTGGCTTTGTCCTGGCTCTCAGTATTTTGTACCATCAGATGTTTTGTCTGAGCAGGAAACAGAAGTCTTGGGTAAGATATTAGCAGTGGAAAACGACATGCTGTTAGACTTGGTTTGCATTACTATATAAAATTATTACCGTAAAAAAAACTACTTCTGTAGACTCTTAGCATTCATGCTTTTTTGTTTTGGTGGTACTGGGAATTGAACCCAGCGTCTTTGCCGTGAAGTGTATCACCAGGTCTTTTCACATTTCCCAACAGGGACTCATTACCTAAATAGCCTAGGCTGAGATCCATCTTTCTATCCTCCTGCTTCAGCCTCCCAGAGTGCTGGGATAACGGGTTTCCACCACCATGCTCAGTTGCATTCACTTTTAACAGCAAAGGTGTCTACTTTTAGCAGTTAGCTTCAAGGCAATGTGTAATGGGGATATTCCACTGCAGCATCTTCACTGAGAATTAAATGAGTTAATATTTGCTTCAAGACTGCTTTGGAACTGATTTGCACTCTCTAGAAAGCTGGTCTATTGAGTGCATGAGTGAGCCCAATATCAGTATCCATGCTGGTGAACTACCCATGAGGCCCATAGTGCTTCCCCAGGACTGACAGGGAGAGAAAGGAAAGGGTCTCTGTTCTATGCTACCCAAGAGAGGCAGATACTACAGTAGTACATCTACCTGCTTGTAAAAAGCACAAAGAAAACAAGTGGCGCCACCCTACTGTGGGGCACTGTGCTAGGAGACATGACAATTACAAACAGTAAATTTCAACCAAAGCAGAGAGCATGTTGAAGTACTATTTTTCACAAGTACTATTTCAAATTTTAATATAAGAAATAGTCACATATAGTTCAGGAAATGGAGCACCACGCAACTATATTCACACATGAAAAAATACTATCATTTAGAGCTCTCATTTTTTCACCACAATCTTAGGCAAAACTGTTTATGTTGGGTCTTTTCCTCTCCTGTGTTTCTGGGAATCCTCCCCCAACTTACAACCTCAAATGTATTTTATTCTCCTGTAAGCAAATCTGATGATGACAGCCACTAGCTGATAAACTGCAGATCATTCATTAGGTTGTGCTAGCAACAATCTTCATACTCCTCAGTCCAATGAATATTTTGTCAGTTATTTATTTTTAGTTGTAGAATCAATGACTCTGCTTCTAGCTAAAGAAATTTCAAGACAACAAGAAGGTGAGGGGCCTATAATTTATCAATCTGGTCACTTTCCCACAGTTCTAAGGCAAGATCCCCTGTCTTCACATGCATTTTTCTGCTTGTTCTTCTCTAAGCACAGCTCAGACCATTCTTTCATCGCATCACATTGCTGGGGCCTCCTTCCTTGTTACTAAGGCACCAGCTAGTGTATGTTCATTCTGGTACAGTACTACTTTAACAAACAAGATTAGTTTACTACAGTGTATCTGTTAACTCTAACCACACTCTAATCCACATAGTTACACCAACCAGAAATACAGGGCCCTTTCCCTCTCCCTTCTCTATCATTCTCACTACTGAAATTTCCAACTCCTGTCAATGAAAACTCCTATTTTCAGTCTCCTAACCATCTCCATTGCCATCATTCTTGTTCCATAGTCTACTGTTTCGAAGTGCTCAATGTTAAGTTAAACATAAATTGGGGGAGGGAAGAAAACAGTAGCACTTCTATTTGTTAATTTTTCCCACTGCTTTTATTTTCTATTTTTTAAATGTATACTCTATATTAACAGCAAGGTACTCTGATATATGCATATAAAAAAAATACTAGAGTACAGCTCACAGAGGATAAGAGATCAGCCCAGACAATGACATCGCCTAACTAAGCTCCCCATTCTAATCTTCCTATCTGTCTGCCTCCCCACAGCAGCCAATGGTGCTTTAATAACTTAACTAGATCATGTTGTCCCCCTTAGAAAGGCTTCTTAATTGCTTCTATTGATAAATACCAGAGGATGCAACCCTTCCCCAAGATATGACCACTGCCTGTCCTGTTCTGGTCACAGAGTCACTCTGGGCTCCAGCATCCTGTCGTCCCCCACACCACAGACAGCTAAATAACCCCTCCAGAGGACTGTCAGAGCACCTCCTGGGCCTTCTGCTACTTTTCTCTTGAACAATGGTATGCTTCTTTGTGCACCAATGAGAATTTTCTGGCAGTCAGCACTCAAATCAGAATTACTATCAAGTCCCAGACCATTGATATTCCTCTGCTAAGGATTATTTCCTACTTCAAGTTTTAGTGTACAGCTTTTTTCCTAAGAGCCACTTCAAAGGATTTGAAAAGAGTTAAGCATAAACATAAAATCAGATAGTATCAAATTTTCTAAGAAATAAGAATTTGTCTAAAGACAGGAGAAAAGTTTTAACGCAACATTAAATTTAAGCAAAAATGTGTTGCCTTATATTTGGGCAAGAAAAGAATTCATTTTGATTTCTTTTATCACCAGTGGTGGCAGGCAACAGAATATGCCTCACATCATTACAAGGAAAGACAACTTCACTCCCTCAACCACGTGTAGAAACTCAAAGCTTATTTAACAAAGAAAAAGGTTTCATTCTAAAAATATATACCAAAGGCTCTCAAAGACCATACCTACTTTTTCCTAATTTTGTATGAGAAAAAAAGAACAAAGAGAAAAGAAAAATATAGTTTCTAATACTCTAACACTTTTCTATGTTGGGAGAAATTAAGGTCATAGAAGTAGGGAAATTCTGGGCATGAAAACTGAGCTTGGGGACTAAAGAAAATAGACCTCAGAAAGTCTAGATTTGGTCAAGCATGCATTTCTATTTATATTCAGTTTGGCATAGAAAATTGCTATGTGGCCCTGTCTTAAAAAGTTTGTCAAGTCTTAAAATGTTGAGTTTTCAAAACAAAGACTCTCAGGAAGGCTTTTTTGGTTTGACTTTAATTTCTTTATTTAAAAAAAATTTTAAGATTTAGCCATTACCTTCACTATATACAAATTCATTCAACTTTAAAATAAGAGCCAATTATCAAAACACGCCTAGATGTATGAATGTCTTTTGATAAGATTTACTTTTCAAAATGTCATGTGTGATCAATGCTGTAAGACATATGAATCTTGAAAACACCATGGAAATGGAAGAAGCCACTCATCAAAGACCACATACTGCATGACTCCATCTATAATGAAATGCCCAGGAGAGGTGAATCTTTAGGGACAAAAAGAAGACAAGAGGTTTCCAGATGCTAGGAGGGATAGAAGAACTGGAAGTGGGGAAAGATGGGGTGATGGCTGCACAGTGCAAGGATTTTTTGGTGTGGTGAAAATGTTCTAAAATTCTCGTGATTATTGTACAAGTTAGTGAATGTGCAAAAACCATTGAAGAGTATACTTTAGGTACACTTAAATGAAGTGAAACTTGATAAGGCTGCAGTAGAATAGAACAAAAGTGCCAGTTGTACATGTGTTCATCATCTCAGAACACAAAGTTGAAACACACCTCAATGGCAATCCTTTTCCACTACACAAAACATTAAGATCTATTTGGCTATTCTGGATAGAATTATAGGTATTTTATGCATTTGGTTTTTTATTTTATTTGGTTCGAATCTTCATGTATGCTAAGAAACTGTTCCAACCCTGAGCTACATTCCAGCCCTGTTTTTAATGTTCTTTACGACTTTCTGTACTGCTTAAATTTTTTGTAAGTAGCACACAACATTGCAATCAGAAAAAAATAAAAATAAAAGGACTTATTTAACTGGAATAACCCAAGTTATGCCACAGTGGTTGTCAGAATCTGACAAGACAATTTCACACAGACACAGTGAAGTTACTCACAAACAAGTTAATCAAGTTAACCAATAACACCAAAGTGACCCCACCTCCCTGGGAACAATTCAGTCCAGACCAGAGAACACCTTCCCAGAACCGGAGCTAGTGTGGGCAAGGCACAGGTCAGGTCCTCGGCTACAGGCTGCTTCCCAGCAGCAATGAAACCAAAGGCATCTCAGGTCATGACTGAATATACAGCCATTCAGGAGGGTTGTCAAAAGCCAGGCCTGTGTGAGCAAAACAAGACTGTCTCCCTTTCCTTTGCTCTTCTTTCTGCACGATAATTCACAACACTGCAAGAATGTGCTTACCAAGAAGCAGCCTATTTCTAAAATAACACAGGGTAGCTAGTATATAAATGACAAAGAGGCCCACATTTACTTTTTAAATTTAAAAGCACGTTAAGATTTTATTGAAAGAGCCGGGCGTGGTGGCGTAAGCCTTTAAGCCCAGCACTCGGAAGGGTGAGGTAGGAGGAGCACTGTAAGTTCAAGGCCGGCTTGGGCTACAACGTGAGCGCAAGGCCGGCCTGAGCTACACAGCGCAACCCTGCCTCAAAACAAAACAAAACAAAACAAAACAAAACAAAACAAAAAAAAAAAAAAAAAAAACAAAACACAGGGCCAGGAGTTTGGCTCAGTGACTTAAGTGTCTGTCTGACAGGTGCAAGGTTGTGAGTTCAATCCCTGGTGCCACAAAAAAAAAAAAAAAAAAAAAAAAAAAGATTTTATTAAAAGAATAGTTTTGTCAAATACATCTTTAAAAATGAATTGGGTTTAGTGTACATGAAATTTGTTTAAAATTAAACAGAAAGTTAATTTGGTGTGAGTTGTTAGAAAAGACATTTTTAAAAACTACTAACTGACCATCATATTTTACACTCTTTTTTCTGGTGCTAGGGACGGAACTCAGGGCCTGGCACGCTTTAGGGAAAGGATTCTCATGGAGGCACATTCCCAGCCCCAAACTGAACACTGTTACTTCAACTTCTGAAATAAAATGCAATCTATCAGAATATATACTTTTATTTCACTATTTCTATTTTTTAAAAATACATTTTCTTGTAATAGTACATTATAAACTGGCATGCCCCCTTAAAACTGATAATACGTTGTTTAGATGAATCATGAGTATATCAAAGAAATGAATATAAAAAACTTGTTACCTATGTTGCCAAACCGTAAAAATTCAGAGGAATTTAAACTAGGAGTGCCATGGTTCCCCCTCTTAAGAATCAATATATGTGACTCACCACAACAATTTAGCAATGTTTTTAGCTTAGTTCAATGTATAAGCTTTCATTGTTTTTCTTTCTTTGTAAGACATTTTCTACATTAAGTCTTAGCCTTTGATTATCTGCCTTAATTAAGATATAGGGCTGGAGAATGTAGCTTGGTGGTACAATGCTTGCTTAGCATGAGCAAGGTCTTGATTCATGCACCAGTACTGCAGTGTGGGAAAAAGATACAAAAGCAGCAGCAGCCCTTTTTTTATTTAAAAACAAAATAAAGCATGGAAACATGGGGCAGGAGGGGAACAAGATCTCAGAAGGAGATACAGCATAAAGCCCCATAGCAACTGGCAGAGCTTAAGGTCTTCCCCAGGTATCACATGACTGCTGAATGATCACATCACTGTAGTCAGCTGTCCGCTCTCTAGACTTGAGGGAGGTAACAGATGTGCCCTATGTATTCTCCTCCTATGAGAAAGCATCAGAGCACTTGACACACAAAAGGTAATCAATACGTATGCTGAAGCTATGTTATTCAACTGGTGCTACTGAAATCAGAACTTGCTGAAGATATGCAATGAGCCAGCTACCTCCCGGGCACCTATTTATCAATTCACCTACTTAATGCAGATGGAAGGAGCAAGAGGATAAATATGAGAAAGAACAAATCTGTATGTGACTTATGTATGTATGTATGTATGTATGTATATATGTCTCTTTGAGACAAGGTCTCACTATGTAGCCCAGGCTGACACCAACTCACGCCTCAGCCTCCCGAGTACTGGGATTACAGGTGTGTGCTACCACGTTTGGCTCCGTATGTGACTTTAAAACACAGGATCTGGAGAAATATGCAAGATTAGAAAATGCTTAAACAAAAACCTGGGAAATAAACTTTTCTTAAAACAATCTTTATTTGGATAAAAATGTGCAGGTTCTTATAAAACCTAACACAGTGATAACATAAATAACCCAGAAAAATCTAAATTTGAAGTTTTTAATGGATGAAAGGTTGGGAACGCATAAGTGTCAAATGTTCATTAAAGCAAGGAAGATGCTTTCCAAATTAAGAAGGCAGGGCAAGCCAGGCGTGGTGGCACACGCCTTTAATCCCAGCACTCCGGTGACTGAGGTAGGTGGAGCATTGTGAGTTTGAGGCTGGCTTGGGCTACAATGTGAGTGCAAGACCAGTCTGAACTACACAGTGTGATCCTGTCTCAAAAAACTAGGGCCAGGAGTTTGGCTCAGTGGCTTAAGCACCTGCCCAGTAGGCACAAGGGTGTGAATTCAATCCCAGGTGCCACCAAAAAAAAAAAAAAAAGAAGACAGGGCAGCAGCTGGTTGCGCCCCAGGACTCACTCTGGCCCTAGAAAGGCTCAAACACGGCCTGGGCAGCAATCTTCAACTGAGCTTGTTAGAGCAAGTCAAGAGTGAGTGAGGCAGCTGCAGGTACTATATAACCACTGTGCACGGGAAGATGAAATGCTAGGAGAGTGTTTTAAATAATACTGATATGAACTCATGCTTTAGTGAATTAAAGGGTACATTTTGTCAGAGAAATCACTGCTGGGATGATTAAAAGTATAGAAATACTAAAGTCCTGAAAACCTTTCTCTTATCAGGGATGTAAAACTTGAAAATAAAAGTGTACTATGTAAACTGAGGCAAAAGCACCTACTTCAGAGGGAAAAGTAATTCAAGCAGAATTCTTTCCCAAAAAAGTAATAGTTCTTTGAAGAAGTGAAATAATCCTAGCTTAAGAACAAAACTATAGTTTCACACACCTACTTATGCGAAAAGACTAATACGGCATTGAATATACTTTAAAGCTATTATGTATCACATCTTAGTCTACGTTAATAGGTCTGCAGGCTACATGTGAAAAAATGTTTTATAGCCTGATGTACAAGACACTTCAAATAATTTGATTTTTACATACAAACGAGTGCCACTATATTGAAATCACCACTAATTTTGGATTGGTCAAATTTATTTGTATAGCCCAGCAACTGTTTTAAAGTGTTTCAAAAAAAGCATAAAGTTAATGACATAGCTCCTAAATCACCATGGTACTGCAAGCAGAAAGAAGTGAAGGGCCAGCACAGCGTTTCCATGATGCAAGACACTCCAGTGCCTTCTTCCTTGAAGTGCACTGCTGGCTCCAGGAAAACCTGCAGAAAAAGAGACTGGGAATGCCATTTCCTTGGTGTTCGAGCCTCTTCTCCAGGCAAGATCTTCAACTGGGGGGCTATGACTCTAATGTTTGAGAAAGTTTCAAGTTGGAAGACGAGTTTTAAAAAAAAGTACTTCTGTGTTTAACATATTGCCACAGGAAAGATCAGGATCGTCTTTGCAAATAGGACTCCCTAATAAAAATTTCTTTCTACATGAATGACATCATCACAGCAAAATACCCCTGAAATTTTCATCTGTTTTCCCATACAAACCATCTCAGAAATTAAAAGTACTTATGGAGCCAGGTATGGTGGTACACCCCTGTCATCCCAGCACTGGGGAGGCTAATGTAGGAGGATCACTGAAAGCTTGAGGCTACCCTACACTACATAGTAAGTTCAAGGCCAGCCTGAACCACATAACAAAACCCTGTCTCAAAAAAATAAGCCAGGCATGGAGGTGCATGCCTATAACCTCAGCAGTAGGGAGGCTGAGGCAGGACGACCACCGTAAGCTTGAGGCCTCCTGCCTTAGCTTGTAGCCTGCGCTACATAGTGAGTTTAAAGCCAGCCTGAACCACACAGGGAGACGCTGTCTCAATAAACAAACAACAAGAGTACTCACAGAAACAGCTTATGAGATTTATTTTTGAAATCTTTACATGGGTAGTATGCTCTCTTGGTTTATTGCAGTTCCTCACAACCACTGCCTACCATTTGTGACTCTTATGCAGCCTTTAGGTCATTCCTGACCATGTCACATCTTCTCTAGGCCAGGAACAGCCCCGAAGGCTGACAGTTTCAAACTGTTCATTTATGTTTCTCTTGTATTACATAACATTACCTCAGCAGGAATATATATAATTCAGTTCACTGTAGCTCTTCTTTCAGATTATGAGGCCATTTACTTTTTAGGACTATTTTATGGATTAATGAAATAATGTAATATTTTTACATAAAATACTGACTTCACAGATCCTTTACTTAATACTATCTTCCAATGATTGGCTAGAATTTTCCTATCTTGGCTAGATTATAAAAAGTCATGCCCAATATTAATTCAGAGGCAACACACTGATATGCATGTGCGCATGCTGTTCACAGAATGTGGGCAATCAACACAAACCAACAAACTGACACACACTGCCACAAACCAACACCCCAACACACACTGACACCCCGACACACACCGACACACTGATAAAAACCAACAAAGAGACACACAAAAACACACTGACATAAAAACGTTCACAATCAAGCTGTAAAAACTGTGGAACCAGTTTGGTTACTACTGTGTGTTGTGATTAGAAGTGGTTCCTACAATTTGCTTCTATTCAGTGGGCAAGAAGACAGATGCTATTCAGTTAAAGTCTTCCTTTATCTTTGTATACAAAGATGAAAATATCTCACACAGAAACATCAGACTTTCTGACTAACATCCAGCAAAATTCCAATCTAATTCATGATCAACAACGGCTAAAATTCACCAATATAGGTAAAGCTACTGCATGCAAATTACTATACTTGTGCAGGAAAGCATGTAAGTAAGGGGGAGACATCAGCAGGCCCTCCAGTTGTTGTCTGAGTATACAGCTTGTTGTGAAAGCAATCTGAACAATAAAGGTCACCAGGTGGGCCCGCACCACACAGCACTGACAAGGAGCCCAAGCCAGGCAAGCACAGAAACAAGACTGCAAAGAGTACAGTGTTCCTAAGTGCACAAACTTCAGTCTAAAATAACTTTCTTAGGATTAGGAAGTCCAGGTTTATCACAAAAATAGTACCTGCTTCTTTCAGTCATTTAGCCATTTCACTTTGGAGTAGGATAGGACCTCTTTAATCCATGATTCTGAGACTAAAACTGTGCTCACTAAAACTTGGACTTGAGTAAAGATCAAGTTAATGCAGCTTTGCCAAACAGCTGGTAGTCAGGGACTTAAAAGTCATGGAAGAAACTATTTTAAAAAGTTAATTATAATG